>JAKOOJ010000049.1:3084563-3367063 GCA_022577455.1 Arizona elegans
ACACCTCAAATCGATTTTTGGATTTGTTGGCGCATAGCTGGTCTCTTATTCATGGATTGATGGAGCCCTTACAGATCGCCTGGATTAAATCCCTGCCCTGTATAGGAACTTGATTTATGTGAAGTGTTAAAAGGGCCATAAGACAGTTTTGGAAAGAAAATTCAAAGGGACAGTCCTTATTCTTCTAGAAGGACCTCCATGGACCCACATGCACCCATTCATGTTACCGATAGAGCAATATTTGTAGCTCAGGATTAAATGATGGGGTCTTTGGTGTTCTCTGAACTTGATGTTTTTCTTGCAGACGTCTCATGACCCAACTATGTAATATCATCAGCTCTAGAAGGGAATGGGATTTGTGAAGTGGAGAAGAGGAAGAGGAGGACTGTGGGGTCCTTGGTGCTCTTTGAGCTTGATTGTTTTCTTGTAGATGTCTCATGGCCCAAGTAGGTAACATAATCAGTGCTAGAAGGGAGTGGGATTTGTGGAGTGGAGAGGAGGAGGAGGACTGTGAGTCTTTGATGCTCTCTGAGCTTGGTGATTTTCTTGCAGACATTTCATTGCCCAAATAGATAACATCATCAGTGCTAGAATGGAGTGGGATTTGTGGAATGGAGAGGAGGAGGAGAGGAGGAGGAGGAGGAGGAGAATTGTGGGGTATTGGTGCTCTCTCAGCTTGGTGGTTTTCTTGCAGATGTTTCATTGCCCAAGTAGATAACATCATCAGTGCTAGAAGGGAGTGGGATTTGTGGAGTGGAGAGGAGGAGGAGGAGGAGGAGGAGGAGGAGGAGGAGAATTGTGGGGTCTTGGGTGTTTTCTGAGCTTGGTGGTATTCTTCCAGACGTTTCATTGCCCAAATAGATAACATCATCAGTGCTAGAAGGGAGTGGGATTTGTGGAGTGGAGAGGAGGAGGAGGAGGAGGAGGACTGTGAGTCTTTGATGCTCTCTGAGCTTGGTGATTTTCTTGCAGACGTTTCATTGCCCAAATAGATAACATCATCAGTGCTAGAAAGGAGTGGGATTTGTGGAGTGGAGAGGAGGAGGAGGAGGAGGAGGAGGAGGAGGAGGAGGAGGAGGAGGAGGAGAATTGTGGGATCTTTGGTGCTCTCTGAGCTTGGTGGTTTTCTTGCAGACGTTTCATTGCCCAAATAGATAACATCATCAGTGCTAGAAAGGAGTGGGATTTGTGGAGTGGAGAGGAGGAGGAGGAGGAGGAGAAGGAGGAGGAGAATTGTGGGATCTTTGGTGCTCTCTGAGCTTGGTGGTTTTCTTGCAGACGTTTCATTGCCCAAATAGATAACATCATCAGTGCTAGAAAGGAGTGGGATTTGTGGAGTGGAGAGGAGGAGGAGGAGGAGGAGAAGGAGGAGGAGAATTGTGGGATCTTTGGTGCTCTCTGAGCTTGGTGGTTTTCTTGCAGACGTTTCATTGCCCAAATAGATAACATCATCAGTGCTAGAAAGGAGTGGGATTTGTGGAGTGGAGAGGAGGAGGAGGAGGAGGAGGAGGAGGAGGAGGAGGAGGAGAATTGTGGGATCTTTGGTGCTCTCTGAGCTTGGTGGTTTTCTTGCAGACGTTTCATTGCCCAAATAGATAACATCATCAGTGCTAGAAAGGAGTGGGATTTGTGGAGTGGAGAGGAGGAGGAGGAGGAGGAGAAAGAGGAGGAGAATTGTAGGATCTTTGGTGCTCTCTGAGCTTGGTGGTTTTCTTGCAGACGTTTCATTGCCCAAATAGATAACATCATCAGTGCTAGAAAGGAGTGGGATTTGTGGAGTGGAGAGGAGGAGGAGGAGGAGGAGGAGGAGGAGGAGGAGGAGAATTGTGGGGTCTTTGGTGCTTTCTGAGCTTGGTGGTATTCTTGCAGACGTTTCATTACCCAAATGGATACCATCATCAATGCTAGAAGAGAGAGCGGTTTGCTTTCTGTATATATACAAGTGTCTTGCCCTGTCAGTGTTGGTGGGGGTATTCTTAGCGATTCCTTGATTAGACTGTTGTTCACTGTTGGATTATTTGTCAGCTTCAAGAACTTAATTCCTGGTCACTTTCAATAGCTAGGATGAATACTTTGCCTATATCGTTCTCTGAAATAAAGATTCCTCTGCTTAAGGCAACTGCCTCTTTCGATCCCAGCTCGGAACGAATCCAGTTTTTCTTCTAACAGAACAGAGCTTGAATTCACATCATTTCAAACTGCAAAAGTCCCTATTTGGGATTACATCAGTGATTTTTTTTTTTTTTTTGCCACTTTGGCTTAAAGAACAACGCTGATTCTTCTCAGCTTAGTCATGCTGATTTTTGCACACCATCCAGTGGGATATCAAGAAAAACAGCAAGCTGGATCTCATGGACCTGAGCAGTAGTGGGTTTCAATTTTTTTTACTACCGGTTCTGTGGGTGTGACTTGGTGGGCGTGGCATTGCTTGGTGGGCATGGCAGGGGAAAGATGCTGTAAAATCTCCATTCCCTCCCCTATCCAGGGGAAGGTTACTACAAAATCCCCATTTCCTCCCGATCAGCTGGGACTCGGGAGGCAGAGAATAAATGGGGGCGGGGCCAGTCAGAATTTTTACTACCGGTTCTCCGAACTACTCAAAATTTCCATTACCGGTTCTCCAGAACTGGTCAGAACCTGCTGAAACCCACCTCTGGACCTGAGGTTGGGTTCATTCATCACAGGAAAACGCAGGCTGGTTTAAGCTGCGAAGGTTGAAATATGAAGGTTGCGGGAATTGGGTATATCTAGTTTAATGAAAAGACTAGGGGAGACGTGATAGTAGCCTTCCAATATTTGAGGGGCTGCCACAAAGAAGAGGGAATCAAGCTATTCTCCAAAGCACCAGAAGGGAGGACAAGAAGCAATGTGTTCCGACCCAGCCTTAGCAGAAGCAAGAAACAGATTCCTCGTCACGAAAAACTCCTCTTTATTTACCTCTTGTGAATTAATGGCATTCACCGACCGAAAAGTCCAAGCAAGAGTCTTTCAAGGAGTTAACAGCAGTAACAGACCTTATCAGTTCCTTGCGATAATTGCAAGGCCGTGAGCTCCCAGCCGAAAGGCTGCAAATTAAGGTCTGGCAAGCAGTCTCTGTGGCACAAAACACAATCTTCAGAAATACGAACATTTGTCTCCTACGACCACCACTCCCCTTTCCTTCTGTTTATTCCCCAGCCAGGGAGGGGCCATTGAACATCCATGTGTGCTTTGCTTCCCAAGTCAACTCCTTGTCCTCCGTTGTTCACCTCTCCTAACTGCTCTGTGCATACATGCATTTAGAACAGGCCCCAGCTGTTCTTCCTCCTCACTCATCTCAGCCTCCAAAGGCAGCTGCCTCTCCGGTGGCTGGGAAATGTTGGACGGCCCTGGCTCTATCTCTGTGTCCGATGCAGAGCATCCACCAGAGCCTTCCCCAGACTCCAGAACTGGCCCAAGTTCCTCCCCAACCTCCTCATCATCTGAGTCTGCCTCCAGCTCCGCTGGCAGGTGGCGGCCCACAACACAATAGATGGAAAGTAATCAAGGATAGAAGCAACCTAGAACTAAGGAGGAATTTCCTGACAGTGAGAACAATTAATCAGTGGAAAGACTTGCCTTCAGAAGTTGCGGTTGCTCCAACACTGGAAGTTTTTAAGAGGTTGGATAACCATTTGTCTGAAGTGGTGTAGGGTTTCCTGCCTAAGCAGGGGGTTGGACTAGAAGACCTCCAAGGTCCCTTCCAAGTCTGTTATTTTGATGATAGAGAAACAGAAATGAAACCCACCAAGGTTACATGTATTTCCCTAAAGCTATGATTCTACCCCACAGAAACTTCAAAAAGGTGTTGCCAAATTGTAGTTTATTTAATGTGGTGTTGATCAAGATTACGACGATCAAGATTCTTGTATTGAATTAAAGAGAATAAATGAGTTGCAATGACATATAACGGTCCGTAGCTCAGGAGAATCATGACAGGAAATTACAGATAGGGTGCAATAGGCTTGCTTAAATACAGGCAGTTCTTGAATTATGACCACAATTGAGCCCAAAACTTATGTTGCTAAGAGAGACATTGGTTAAGTGAGTTTTGCCCCATTTTACCATCTTTCTTGCCATGATTGTCAAGTGAATCATTGCTAGTTGTTAGGTTAGTCACATGGTTGTTAAGTGAATCTGGTTTACCCATTAACTTTGTTTGTCGGAGAGTCACAAAAAGGGGATTGCATGATCCCAGGACACTGCAATGGTCGTAAATGTGAGTCAGTTGCCACCTGTCGGAATTTTGATCGCATGACCATGGGGATGCTGCAACGGTCGTAAGTGTGAAAAAAACAATCATGTTGTAACTTCAGACGGTCACTAAAGGAACTGTTATACGTCAAGGGCTACCTGTACACTTCTTTCTAGATGTATGTGGGGAGTAACAAAATTATAGCAACTTTATCTACTTTTGTGCAAACGGACGTATTTCCTGCTTGTGTAACCCAGTAACGTATAACGACACACGGAATAACTCATTTGGGTGTTCTTCCCAGCCTTATGGGAGAACACACTTTTGTCCAGATCTGAATAAACGTGTTACTCGGAGCAAAATGAACTCTGCCACTTTGTTTGTGTCAGCTCAGAACTAGATTTCATGCTTGACAACGACAGTAAAGTTGGGGGGAAAAATGCTCTCACTTCAAGTTAGGTTTTTAGTGAATTTATTCAACTTTAAGTGCCCTTCTTCCAGGAAAATTCTCAATTCCAGATCTGTTCTGTAGCCCTGATGCAGTGATGGGATTCAGCCGGTTCGCTCTGGTTCGCACGAACTGGTAGCGGCGACTGCAGGAGGCTCTGCCCACCCACCCAGATGTAATGCATGACTACTGCACATCCGCAGAAGGCCGTGTGCATGCGCTTAGGTGGTGTGTGCGATTGAAGCAAGAACTGGTAGGGAAGGTAAGTGATGGCACAGCTGTTAGAATGCAATATCGCAGGCTGACTCTGCCCACTGCCAGCAGTTCGATCCTGACCGGCTCAAGGTTAATTCAGCCTTCTATCCTTCCAAGGTTACTAAATTGAGGACCCAGATTGTTGGGGGCAATATGCTGACTCTGTAAACTGCCCAGAAAATGCTGTAAAGCACTATGGGGCAGTGTATCAGTCAAAGCTTGGATGAGCCCTGATAATTCTTTGGTGGCATTTCATCTAGTGACGAACCAGCCCCAATTTTGTTTAGTGAAACAGTGAAACATGTGTTCTGCATATAATCTTATCAAGCATATTTAATTTTAATTCAGTTAATTAGTTTTGTTCTCCCCACACTACTTTTTTGGAATATATTCATCCGGCACACATTGCAAGGTCAAATGTGTTTTTTTGGCCTGGAGAGGGAAAAAAATCATATTTTAATATGATAGTAGATTTAGAAACCTCTAGGTTAACTGGGGATTTTGAAGGGAGCAACCTGCTGATAGTATTCAGCATTTTATAGCAGCCACTGCCATCTTCTAAGGAGAAGCAGAAGGTGGGATTCAGAGGAGAGGAAGTGGTGTGTGTCTATGCCCTTAGGTCATGTTTCTCAACCTTCACCAACCAAGGCTGCCTAGGGCAATATTTCTCAACCTTGACAATGTGAAGATGTGTTGACTTCAACTCCCAGGATTCCACATGCTGCGGAATCCATTTAGGTCTATTCACGAAGTGATTCTGGTTCCCTGCCCCTGAAAGTAACAGGGTATATGACGGTTTGATATCAAGAGAGACAACCAAGAAAGGTTTTTGGAAAATGGTCAGTTGCATCAAGTTACATAAAGTTATGATCTGCATATAGAAGCTCCAGTTGGTGCAAAATGCAGCGGCCCGCATGGTTTTGTGCACATGTCTCACCTCTCTTGCGGGAGCTGCATTGCCTGTCAATTTGCTTCCGGGTGCAATTCAAGGTGCTGGTTGTCACCTTTAAAGCCCTTCGTGGCTTGGGACCAGGTTATCTGAGGGACCGTCTCTTGCCGATCACGTCTATGATGACTCAGGCCCAAGTAGTTAGTATTAAATGCAAACAGTTCGAAAACAAACAGACTTTATTAGAACAGCTGAGAATTAACTATTTCTCAGCGTCGTCCAAGCAAATTCTTCAAAACACCATTCCTCAGTTTATCACCGACCTTGGTATAATTAGGCAAACTGCCAAAGGCTTTTCTTGGCAAAAGTTCAGAAGCAGAAGATGCCGACAAGAAATACAGTGAAACAAGAAGCAATTCTCTCAAAGGCCTCAAAGGCCTCAAAGGCCTCTCCTCAAGAAGCCGTCCCTGGATCCGGCAATATTGGCCAACCATTGTCCTGTCTCCAACCTTCGCTTCCTGGCGAAGGTTGTTGAGAGTGTGGTCGCGCGACAGTTTCTGCAATTCCTGGAGGAAACATCCTATCTAGATCCGTTCCAGTCGGGTTTCAGGCCTGGGCACAGCACAGAAATGGCATTGGTCGCGTTGATTGATGATTGCTGGAGGGCTCGGGACAGGGGTTGCTCCTCTGTTCTGGTCCTGTTAGACCTCTCAGCGGCTTTTGATACCATCGACCATGGTATCATGCTGCACCGGTTGGAAGAGTTGGGGATGGGGGGCACCGTATTACGGTGGTTCTCCTCCTTTCTCTCTGACCGGTCTCAGTTCGTGTTGGCAGGGGGGCAGAGGTCGACCTCAAGGCCTCTTATATGTGGAGTGCCTCAGGGGTCAGTCCTCTCGCCCCTCCTGTTCAACATTTATGTGAAGCCGCTGGGCAAGATCATCCGTGGCTTTGGGGTGAGATACCACCAGTACGCTGATGACACCCAGCTGTACATCTCCACCCCAGGCCACCCCAACGATGCCCTTGAAGTGATGTCCCAGTGCCTGGAGGCTGTGCGGATCTGGATGGGGAAGAACAAGCTCAGGCTCAACCCTTCCAAGACTGAGTGGCTGTGGCTCCCGGCATCCCGATATAGTCAGTTGACTCCATCACTGACTATTGGGGGCGAGTCGTTGGCCCCCACTGAGAGGGCTCGCAATCTGGGAGTCCTCCTGGATACGCAGCTGTCCTTGGAGGAACATCTGATGGCTGTAACCAGGGGGACCTTTTGTCAGGTTCGCCTGATTCGCCAGTTGCGGCCCTTTCTTGATCTGGATTCCCTGTGCACAGTCACTTATGCCCTCGTCACCTCTCGCCTTGACTACTGCAACACTCTCTACATGGGGCTCCCCTTGAAGAGCACCCGGAGGCTCCAACTGGTCCAGAACGCAGCAGCGCGGGTAGTGATGGGAGCAGCTTGGCGCTCCCATGTAACACCGCTCCTGCGCGAGCTGCACTGGCTCCCAGTGGTCTTCCGGGTGCGCTTCAAGGTGTTGGTTATCACCTTTAAAGCGCTCCATGGCATAGGGCCTAGCTATCTTCGAGACCGCCTGCTGCCACCGACGACCTCCCATCGACCCGTGCGCTCCCACAGAGAGGGCCTCCTCAGGGTGCCATCAGCCAAACAGTGTAGGCTGGTGACCCCCAGGGGGAGGGCCTTCTCTGTGGGGGCACCTACCCTCTGGAACCAACTGCCTCCAGAGATAAGGAGAATCCAAGACCTCAGTGCCTTCCGCCGTGCCCTTAAAACCTTCCTTTTCCAGCAAGCTGGGCTGGCCTAATTTTTTTTTTAAAGTGTTTTTAAGTGTTTATTGTTTATTGCTTTTAATTAACGGGGCCAAATTTATATATGTATATTTTTAACTGTATTTTAATATTTGTACTTGATGTTTTTACTTGGCTGTTCACCGCCCTGAGTCCTCAGGGAGAAGGGCGGTATACAAATTCAAAATAAAATAAAAATAAAAAAATAAACGTTGTTTTCTGGCAAAGAGGCCAAGAGCCATTGCTGGTCTTTTAAACCTTATGGGGGGTGGCAATCATCTCTTGGCCCTACTCCCGAATCGTCCTCTTTGCTTTAGCTGCTCTTGCCTTCTGGCAGCTCTTCTCATATGTGCACTAGGAACAGGCTCCTCCTGTTCCTCTGCTTCTCTACTGTCAGCCTCTGGAGACTCCGGAGTCCGCATATCCCGATGGCCCTGGCCCCATCTCTGTCTCCGACACAGAGCCCTCATCCAGGCCTTCCCCATCCTCCAGGACTGGCCCATATTCTTCCTCAGCCTCATCGCTGTCCGACTCTGCTGCCAGCACCACAGGCTGCTGACGGACCACAACACCCAACCCATCAGAGTGGGAAGGCAGGGAATGTTGCGGGTCCCATCCCTGAGGGAGATATACCTGGTGGGATCCAGAAGAAGGGCCTTCTCTGTGGTGGCCCCCTCTCGCTGGAATATCATTCCCCCAGATATTAGAATGGCTTCCACTCTAGCACTCTTCTGGAAGATTCTGAAGACCTCAGGTTCTGCCAGAGGGCCTGGGGAATGCAGAGTGGGATGGAGCCCATTAAATGGCTCGTGTGAGGTGCTGTCGTTGGGGCAGGGGTGATTTTATTATATTAATTTATTATATGACTCTTCTTTTATTAGCGTTATTGTTTTTATATGGGGTTTTATATTCTGTAAGCCTCCTTGAGTCGCCATGTGCAAATAGGAGGCAATGTAAATTCTCTAAATAAATAAAAAACCATGAACATGCTGTGGAATTCTGGGAGTTGAAGTCCACACATCTTCAAATTGCCGGGGCTGGGAAACATTGCCCTAGGCCAGGGGTCAGCAACCTGCGACTCTGGGAGCCCTCGGCTGCGGCTCCCTGTCACTCAAAATATGTGTCACAACCACCAATGTGCAACATTGGCCGGCATGTGATTTATTGAGCTTTTCAATCCCCAGTAGGCCACCCATAGATAAATCCAAGAAAAGAAAGGTTTCAGAAGAAAACAGAAGGTTTAATTCAACTACATATGCTAGTTTTGTGGCCGCTCAAGAAATAGTCAGGCACGGAAAGGGTTTTGTGGCTCCCGGTGTTTTCTTTTCTGTAGGAAACGGGTCCAAATGGCTCTTTGAGTGTTTAAGGTTGCAGATCCCTGCCCTAAGCTGTCTAAAAAAACATGTTTATTGAGTGGATTGGAGATTCAGGACCTCTAGCCTCAGTTTCTGGACATAGTAGGACCAATAAGGTCAACCTGTCATGGCAATAGGATACGTTCATCATTTTTTATTATTCCTTTTCAATGCTGCTTTGGCTTGATTCTATAGCATAATATCTGCTGTCATTTGGGTAATAATCGTTAGCTTCCATAAGCAGATCATAACCTTATGTAACTTGAGGCAGCTAACCATTTTCCTTTGTTGCCTCTCTTGAAATTGAAATATTTTATTCCCTGTTACTGTCTAGGGCAAGACATCAGAATCACTGTGAATAGTAAGTGAATACTTTATTACTGAGCACCTAAGTTACAAGAATCTTTTCTGTGTGTCTGCCTTCCCTCAGGAAAAGGCAGATATAGACCTAAGGGTTTGACTTCAGATGTTTCTTCTTCTGAAACTGACTCCAATCTCGAGATCTCACTCTGACCACTCCTTCTCCAGATGCAGAATCACCCTGACCTTGACCGACAGGAAGAATGCTATTATGTCTACAGACAACCTCTCTACTAAAACCCCCCTCCCACTTTCCCGCACATGAGAAGGTTGCAGCATGGAAGCTTCTGGCCTAATATGGCTTCCAAAGCTGACAACATGCCTGGCTGAGGAATTCTGGGAATTGAAGTCCACAAGTCTTGAAGTTGCCAAGTTGCCAAACTGTCTATTCTCTTCTAACTTCATAAGACTAATTCTCATCGTCAGGGCCGTCTACATGTGGCTCAGCAGTAGGTTTTAGGGTTGCCAGGTCTGCTTCCAAAAAATAGTGGACAAGCGGGGTGGGGGTGGGGGTTAAGTAGTAAAAAAAATTTTTTTACAATTAAATTATATATTTTCTTACAAACATTTTAACACGTATTAAAATAATCACTTCAAAACTTTACTTAAAATTCAAAACATCAAATATATTATAATAATATGTAAAATATTAAATTACATTTTACTTTGCTGTCGTGTGTATTTTTTATTTGACTGCGCAGTTTTGATCAATTCTTTGTGTTTAAGGAATAATTCTTTAATTTCAGTACAACGTTGAGAAATATTAAAAAATATACAATCATAAAGCTTTTGAATAAAAAAAAATGTCCATTATTTTGTGAAAAAATGTGAAAAAAGCGGACTGTCCGCTCAAATAGTGGACACCTGGCAACCTTAGCACTGGGTTTCAAATTTTTTTTACTACCAGTTCTGCAGGTGTGGCTTGGTGGGCATGGCATGGCATGGCTTGGTGGGCATGGCAGGGGAAGGATACTGTAAAATCTCCATTCCCACCCCACTCCAGGGGAAGGATACTGCAAAATCTCCATTCCCTCCCGATCAGCTGGGACTCGGGAGGCAGAGAATAGATGGAGGCGGAGCCAGTCAGAGGTGGTACTTACCGGTTCTCCGAACTACTCAAAATTTCCACTACCGGTTCTCCAGAACTGGTCAGAAGCTGCCGAAACCCACCTCTGATGTGGCTACGTATCACAACCAAGGCTGCTGTAACCTGTTGTTCTAGGAGGTAAACCCACTTAGCATCTGACATTTTCAGAAAAACAGAAAAGTCAAAAGGAAGAAAGAACGCAACATCTTAAGCATGTGCTGGACCTGGATATTGCTGCTAATGGCATAATTAGCTCCTTTGGCATTGCTGATTAGTTAAAGAAGTTATAAATATTTATGTCTTTCCTAAGAGCTGGGAAAGGGGGGAAATTAATAACAATCTCCCTTTTATAAGTTCATCTGATCTAGATGCTCCATGTAATCATGGGGAGATTTTCATGGTTTCTATAGTAACCAGACAACCCAACTGATCCAATACAAGAGCTGCATTATTATGATGGAACATTTATAATAGCCCTTGGTGTGAATCTCTGTTTTTTTGGTTTTTTTTTTTCCTTTTTAAATGTATTTCTTTGGACTTTGCATCTGCATATAAAAGATTTAAACTGACACTGTGAAAACACAGAATCTTTGTGTGAAGCCGCTGATGAAATGTAAGACGGAACTTAATTTCTTTGCGGACATTTTTTTTTTTTTAAAAAAAAAATCTTCTGGTTTGTTTCCCCCCCTCCCTGTTTTTAATTGTATCCTTGTTCTTCTTGTTCCCTGCCAATATAAAGGAACGTGTTATTCTTGCTTATCAACTTTGTTCTTCACTTCTGTGTCGTCTTTTTTTCTTTTCTCCTCAGAATGTTGATACGGCTGGATGGATAAAGGGATGGATGAATGCGTACTTTTCTAACTCTGCTTTGAATTGCTGAATACAAAAAAGTGGGATATAAATCTATCCATGTTTGTCTGTGTGCATGTGTGTGTGCGTGTGTGTGTGTGTGTGTGTGTTATTTATAGGCTTTCATATTAAATCTATCTCTGTCTATCATCTAGCTCTATCTAACATTATCTATATTTTAATAAAGCTTCCATATTAGAATTGAGCGTATGCATAAATCTCTCTTATCCATACATCATCAATCGGTCTGCCTGCCTGCCTGCCTGTTATCTAATTTACTTATAGCTATTATTATGATGATTACTGTTACTGTTGCTTTGCACGTACACTAAGAGCTTCTGTACTGGAGACAAATTCCTTGTGTGTCTAATCACACTTGGCCAAATAAAATATCCACTCCTCCCCTCCCCCTCCTCTTCTCCTCCCCCCTTCTCTCATTTCTCCTCTCATTTCTCCTCTCCTCTCATTTCTCCTCTCCTTTCATTTCTCTTCCCCTCTCATTTCTCCCCTCATGTCTCCTCTCATTTCTCCTCTCCTCTCATTTCTCCTCTCCTTTCATTTCTCTTCCCCTCTCATTTCTCCCCTCATGTCTCCTCTCATTTCTCCTCTCCTCTCATTTCTCCTCTCCTTTCATTTCTCCTCCCCTCTCATTTCTCCCCTCATGTCTCCTCTCATTTCTCCTCTCCTCTCATTTCTCCTCTCCTCTCATGTCTCCTTTCCTCTCATGTCTCCTTTCCTCTCATGTCTCCTCTCATTTCTCCTCTCTCATTTCTCCTCTCTCATTTCTCCTCTCCTCTTTCCTCTCCTTTCATTTCTCCTCCCCTCTCATTTCTCCTCTCATTTCTCCTCTCCTCTCATTTCTCCTCTCTCCTATCCTATCTTACCCTATCCTATTCTATTCTACTCTTAATTCTATTCTATTCTTTATCCTATCCTATCCTATCCTATCCTATCCATCATTTAACTCCTATTCTATTCTATTCTATTCTATTCTATTCTATTCTATTCTATTCTATTCTATTCTATTCTATCTATTCTATTCTATTATTATTATTATTATTATTATTATTATTATTATTATTATTATTATTATTATTATTATTTACATTTAAATTTCTATACCGCCCTTCTCCCGAAGGACTCAGGGTGGTGAACAGCCAGGATTAAAATACATACAATATGAAAATTAAAATTATTTAAAAAATAATTAAATCAATTTGGCTTCCCCAATTTAAAACCCCTTGACCATAAAATTAACCAATTAAAAATTTTAAGACAGCCCGGCTTGCTGAAATAAGAAAGTCTTCAGTGCCCGGTGGAAAGTACGGAGGTCCGGGATCAGTCGTATCCCTGGGGGTAGCTCGTTCCAGAGGGCGGGTGCCCCCACAGAGAAGGCTCTCCCTCTGAGGGTCGCCAATCGACATTGCTTGACCGACGGCACCCTGAGGAGACCCTCTCTGTGGGAGCGTATTGGTCGGTGGGAGGTTATCGGTGGCAGAAGGTGGTCTCGTAGATACCCAGGCCCTAAGCCATGGAATGCTTTAAAAATGAGAACCAATACCTTGAAGTGCACCCAGAAGACCACCGGAAGCCAGTGCAGCTTGCGCAGGAGAGGTGTTACATGGGAGTGCCATTTCACCCCCATAATCACCCGCGCGGCTTCATTCTGGACCAGCTGGAGCCTCCGGGTGCTCCTCAAGGGGAGCCCCATGTAGAGAGCATTACAGTAGTCCAGGCGGGAAGTAACGAGGGCATGAGTGACCGTGAAATTTATCTATTTCTCTATCTTAGAAAACAAGTTAGAAGGAATTACTTCACAGAAAAAGTAGTGGAAACTTGGAAACAACTTCCACTGGAGGTAGCAGGTCAATCACCAGTAACTGAGTTTAAACGTGCTTGGGATAAACACGTATCCATCATCTGACAAAAAATAATAATAAAAAGATAAGATAGTACTAATAATAATAATTTTAAAATCCAAAGAGCGGACACGATGGCCCATTAGGTCTTGTCAGAAGATCTTTCGTGCCGCAATTTTTTAAGTGAATCGCTGCAGTTGTTAAATTGGTTAAACATGGTTGTTAAGTGAATCTGGCTTCCCTATTGACTTTGCTTGTTGTAAGGTCGCAAAAGGGGATCACGGGATCCCAGGACACAGCGATGGTCATAAATACGAGTCAGTTGCCAAGCGACTGAATTTTGATTACGCGATCGTGGACATAGTGGGACAGTTGTAAGTGCATGGAGCAGTCATAAGTCACTTTTCCCAGCACATTCACACCTTTGAACAGTCATTAAAGAAATGGTCATAAGTCGAGGACTACCTGTATGTAGTACATACCGTGTTTCCCCAAAAATAAGACCCTGTCTTATATTTTTCTGAAGCCCGAAATAAGCACTTGGCCTTATTTTCGGGGAGGTCTTATTTTGGGGCCCATGGAGCAAGATGGGGCTCCTCATGCCATCTTACCTGATTTCCAGCTCTATGTTTAAATATTTTTGGGGAGGGCTTATTTTTTTGGGAGGCTTATTTTAGCGCATGCACTCAAAAGCCCGATTGGGCTTATTATCAGGGGATGTCTTATTTTCAGGGAAACAGGATAACTATCGAAGAAGGCTCCAGAGAGACATTAGATGTACACATGCTCGTATATGTCATTGACATGTGTGCTCTCATGATTATGTGTGTCATCATGAACTCAATTCCATAGAAAAGGAATGATAATGTGAATGGAAGAGATTTGCACTCTCACCGCTTCCTCACCCCTCCCTGTCTTCATACAAGATGGCGGAGGCAGGAAGCAATTAATTTCCAAGATAAGGGCACACTATCGTAGAGGCCTTTATGGAAATTAATTGTAATGTTTTAAGAATTTATTGTACTTAATTAACTCCACGCTTTTAATAATTGTACTACACGAGGATCTGTACGGGGGAGAAAATAATTGCTTTTTTTTTTTTTAAATTGAATTTCACTATTAAAATGGTGGGGGAAATTAAGTCTAGTGTTTTACTGCTGGGAATCTGTATGGGGCCATTTTTAAATAAAATAACCTAGAGCGATTTACATTGCCGTAAATTATGTTACATTAAATTACAAATTGCATTATGATGTGGCTGGAGCGAAGCCAAAAGGACATCCAGCTGTTGGCTAGATCTGGCTAGAAGCGGAAAGGAAAGTTTGAAGCCATTCGGATAAGTATACTACTCCTTCACGGGTTGTCAGAACTACGAACCAAAACAAACTTGACACTGTCAAAACAGAAATGTCAACTTTGAACATTAGCATTCTGAAAGTCGATGAACCGAAATCAATTGAAATGAATCACTTCACTCGACGGGCGCATTAGATCTTCAGTGGCAGACGAGCAAATCGTAAAAAAAATAAAAATAAAAATGGAGGGGACATCCTTACAGGGAGCCCTCAACATACGACCGCAATTGAGCGCAACATTGATGTTGCTAAGTGAGACATCGGTTAAAGTGAGCTTTCCTTGCCGCAGTTGTTAAGTGAATCACTGCGGTGGTTCAATTAGTCACACGATTGTTACATGAATCTGGCTTCCGCATTGACTCGGCTGGTCAGAAAGTTGCCAATGGGGATCACGTGACACGGCAACCGTCATAAATGTGAGTCAGTTGCTAAGCGTCTGAATTCTAATCATGTGACCGTGGGGATGCTGCAACGGTCGTAAGTGCAAAAAATGGTCATAGGTCACTATTTTCAGGGCTGTTATAACTTCGAATGGTCACTAAGCAAATTGTTGTAAGTCGAGGACTATCTGTATTAACAAAAGGGTCACGATCAAATATCAGAGAATGATCTGGATATAGATCCAATTGTTGTGGCTCCATTGCCTGAGCCTGGGCTATTGACAGATGCAGACTCTGAGAGTGAGGGAGAGGAGTTGGCAAGGCCTCCCTCGCCAGAACCCTCCTCTCTGGCAATGCCTCCAGAGGACACCACTGCTGGAATGGCCTGGGAATAGTCCAGACCTTCACCCAATTGGAAATCTATGGAGCCAACTAAAGAAACTTGTTAGTTAGAAGCGACCCAGCAATAAAACTCAGTTAATAGAAGCCATCATTCAATCTTGGTTTCACATTATAATAACAGTTGCAGAACTAAAAGACTTGGTTCACTCCATGGGAAGACGTTGTAAGGCCCTAATTCGTGCTAAAGGTTACCCAACTAAGTATTAACTGACATAGTGATAATTTTTTTATATCTTGTTTTTTCTATGGTAATATTTTTGTCTATCTCGTTTTTTCTACGTGTTTCACTTTTCTTCTTTATACTGTAACTGCTATTCTAATAGCAAATCCTTCCTAAAAGTTATTGTATTACATTCTTGATTAAATTATCTTTCCATTGATATATAATTTTATGGTACTTCTCCCCCCAAAAAAGTGGTGCTATTAACTACTTTTAGAAAATACACTTTTCCCAAAAGGTTTCCACAATTTTGGCCACTATTGTATACACCAGAGGTCTCCAGCCTTAAACGCTCAAAGAGCCATTTGGACCCATTTCCCACAGAAAAGAAAACACCGGGAGCCACAAAAACCAACTTCCCATGCCTGACTATTTCTTGAGCGGCCACAAAACTAGCATATGTAGTTGAATTAAACGTTCTGTTTTCTTCTGAAACTGTTCTTGGACTTATCCATGGTTGGCCTACCAGAGGTTGAAAAGCTCAATAAATCGCGTGCCGGCGGGTGTCGCACATTGGCAATTGCGACGCATATTTTGAGTGACAGGGAGCCACAGCAGAGGGGTGAAAGAGCCACATGCGGCTCCAGAGTCGCAGGTTGCTGACCCCTGGTATACACAGATATTTCAACAATGTCAAGATCAGAGGTCTTCTTTAGATGCCTCCTCCATCCCCCTAAAAATGATTATCAGCTAGGACAAGCCAAGATAGCTGGCCACACTGCAAACTAACCCAGTTTCCAGTACTGAAATATGACTATCAAAATGTGTTGGGGGAAACAAACATTGGAAATTTATATTTTTTAAAAAAAACCCTTACAAGCTGCTCTTGGGTGGCTTCTTTTGATGAACTGAGAACTTCAGAGTTCTTAGTCTTTATTCAGGGCATAATATATTCAGTAGCAAACAGAGAAGATGACAGTCTGTGCTTGTGTTGGGATAGATACTCGCACAGAACAGCTTTTGATGCATTTATTGAGAATTCATGACATGCTGGAACCCTACTGGTTCTACATGGATTTTGTCCTGGTGGGAAGTGGAGTACAGATTGACCTCCTTCTTCAAAAGCAAGACAAGAAAACTATGGAGGGAAAAATATCTAGAGCATCACATTGGAAGTTCTTCTCAACCTCTTCATGGCCATTGTGCTAGGGGTTATGTGACCGGGAGAGGAGATTAAAAATGGAAGAGTTGTTAAAGAGATTAAAGAACGCTCTTTGCTTTTAAATGTCTATGGAAATTCTCAATCATCCAGGTCATGGTTGACATGACAGGATAGCAGTGTTCCAATATCTCAGGGGCTGCCCCAAAGAAGAGGGAGTCAAGCTATTCTCCAAAGCACCTGAGGGCAGGACAAGAAGCAATGGGTGGAAACTAATCAAGGAGAGAAGCAACCTAGAACTAAGGAGAAATTTCCTGACAGTGAGAACAATTAATCAGTGGAACAACTTGCCTCCAGAAGTTGTGAATGCTCCAACACTGGAAGTTTTTAAGAAGAGGTTGGATAGCCATTTGTCTGAAGTGGTGTAGGATTTCTTGCCCAAGCAGGGGGTTGGACTAGAAGACCTCCAAGGTCCCGTCCAACTCTGTTATTCCATTCCGTTGCGTTGCGTTCCATTCCGTTCCATTCCATTCCATTCCATTCCATTCCATTCCATTCCATTCCATTCCATTCCATTCCATTCCATTCCATTCCATTCTATTCTATTCTATTCTATTCTATTCTATTCTATTCTATTCTTCTATGGTTGTCCCAAAGGTGCTTTGTCTTTCCTTGAAAGACATTTGCTTCTCATCCAAGAAGTGCATTCTAACCACTGCACCACCCCGGAGATGGTTAGGATGGGTCATCGACATAATGAACAATAATTTGGGCAATCTTTAGGAGACAGTTGAAGATGGGGGCCTAGTACACTATGGTCCATGAGGTCACAGAGTCAGATACAACTTAGCAACTGAACAGTACTGTCACCATCCTATACTGAAATCTTTTCAGACAAGAATAATGCTGGGTGAATTTGAAATTCAAGACATGACCTCATATGAGAATAGAATAGAATAGAATAGAATAGAATAGAATAGAATAGAATAGAATAGAATAGAATGGAATGGAATGGAATGGAATGGAATGGAATGGAATGGAATGGGATGCAATGCAATGCAATGCAATGCAATGCAATGGAATGGAACGGAACAGAACAGAGGAATAGGAGAGGAGAGTTGGAAGGACACCTTGGATGTCTTCTAGTCCAATCCCTTGCTCAAGCAGGAGAACCTATACCATTTCAGACAAGTGACTGTCCAGACTCTTCTTAAATCATAGAGTGATTGTGCAAGATCAGGGATGGGCACCTCTGGTCCCTGTGGACTTCAACTCCCAGAATTCCTGAGGCAGGCATGATGGCTCAGGAACTCTGGGAGTTAAAGTCCACTGATCGTAAAAGGGCCATCGTTCCTTACCCCTGGTACAGATCTTTCCATCTTCCTAGAAAACCAGGAAGCAGAGTACCCAATGGCTATAATTAGCAATGCCTGTTTTAGGCCATCCTTTTTATTATTATTATTTTCCCCCTTATCCTTTCCAGAAATACATTTCTAAATCTTTAATCTTGAATGCTGTGACCGGGATCAGCCTCAAAAAAACCCAAACAAACAAACAAACAAAAAACCCACAGACATCCTTGCAATTGATTGCCCCAAAGCCACAGAGCCAGGCTACCAGAGCTGGTCTTCAGCTGGTTCGGACCTATTCAACCGAGCCAGTCCGAACCAGTTCGGTAGCGGAAATCGTGGGTGGGCCCGCCCACCTGCCCAACTGCCTGCCTGCCCCAGCTCTATGCTGTCCTATTTAGGCACATTTTTGAGGCTGGACATATGCGCGGAAGGCATGTGCCAGAGCAAAGCACATGCACGGAAGGCAGGCGCACGCACAAACTGGTCATGTGCAAGCAGGGTAAACCGGTAGTAACAAAATGTGAAACACACCGCTGCATGCTACCCTCACAAGTCGAAACAGGAGGATGCTTTTCTTCACGCTTTGGGGGTCTACGGCATCTTTTCTTCCAGAAAATAAAACCCTTTATTCAAAGCGGCTATCATCTACTGTGGCGAGAGGACATTCACTCAGCAGTTTCTCCTGCGGCCGAAAGGAAACAAACAAACAAACAAACTTACAACTGGGAGAAAAATTGCCCTGGAAACTTCATTAGCGTGACGACTTCTTAAAAGATTGACCAAGATTTTTGTCTTAAGACCAAAAAAGAAAAGAAAAAAGAAAACCACCAACCGGTACAAAACAAGAAAATAGATCTGTGGGTCTTCCTCCCTCAAGACGTCCAATTTAAGTTCAATCACAAAGAAGAATAAAGCAGATGACATCTGCCTGAAGTCGGAAGCAGCTGGTGAGGGAATGAGGTGAAAAATTTTTATTTCCTTACCTAGTTTGTTCTCTTCGGAATAGGACGATTTTCAAACCCTCAAGAACAAAACCAAAGTTAACTAGTGGTTGAAGGATGTGTTAACTCCAAGGCCTCTTTCTTCGTGTCATGTTCCAAGGAGGTTTTAATTTTTCCTGGAAGATAATAAGTTTCCAAAGCAGAAAAACACAAAGGTTTCTAATTAGTGGAAGGGTGACTGGTTTTTTTTTAATTTCTTATAAACTGGCAAAAGATTGCTTCTTTCATAGTAAAAGGTAAGGTAAAGGTTCCCCTTGCACCAGTGGTGAAATGCACTTACCTTCGCTACTGGTTCAGGAATGTGAGCGCACGTACCTCTTCTATGCATGCACAGAGCCTTCTGCACATGCGCAGAGGGTCAAAAATGGGATGTAATGATGTCCCAGCAGGTGGGAGGAGCCTCCTGCCACCGGCGCTACCGGTTCACTCGAACCGGATAAATCCGGCCAGATTTCACCACTGCCTTGCACATATGTGCTACTCGTTCCCGACTCAAGGGGGCAGTGCTCATCTCTGTTTCAAAGCCGAAGAGCCAGCGCTGTCCGAAGACGTCTCCATGGTCATGTGGCCAGCATGACTAAATGCCAAAGGCGCACGGAACCCTGTTCCCTTCCCACCAAAGGTGGTCCCTATTTTTCCACTTGCATTTTTTACGTGTTTTGGAACTGCTAGGTTGGCAGAAGCTGGGACAAGTAACGGGAGCTCACCCCATTACATGGCACTAGGGATTCGAACCGCTGAACTGCCGACCTTTTGATCGACAAGCTCAGCGTCTTAGTCACTGAGCCACCGCATTCCCATTTTTCATATCTTTCATAGTACGTATGATTAACTCATAGAGAGCCAGTTGGTCTCGTGGTTAAGGCACCAGGCTAGAAACTTGAAGACTGTGAGTTCTAGTTCCGCCTTAGCCATGAAAGCCAGCTGGCTGACTTTGGGCCAATCACCAGGAGGAAATAGTGAGTTCTAGTTCTACCTTAGCAATGAAAGCTTGTTGGATGACTTGGGGCCAATCACCAGGAGATGGTGACTTCTAGTCCTACCTTAGCCATGAAAGATTGTTGGATGACTTTGGACCAATCACCAGGAGATGGTGAGTTTTAGTCCTACCTTAGCCATGAAAGCTTGTTGGATGACTTGGGCAAATCACCAGGAAATGGTGTGTTCTGGTCCCACCTTAGCCATGAAAGCTTGTTGGCTGAAGATAAAATATTTATTTATTTATTTATTTATTTATTTATTTATTTATTTATCGCATTTTTCTGCCGCCCAACTCCCAAGGGATTCTGGGAGGCTAACAACAGAGAATAAAACAATGCGAACAATATCCCATACAAAAGTTTAAAAGAAAACATTAAAACCCATACACTCCCATTCGTGGCCGGGTCTCGCAAGATCACCGTAGCGAGATCAACGGCCCCAGGCCTGCCGGAAGAGCCAGGTCTTCACCGTTTTCTGGAAGGCCAGTAGGGTGGGGGCAGTCCGGACCTCAAGAGGTAACTAGTTCCAGAGAGCTGGGGCAGCCACAGAGAAGGCCTTCCCCCACAGGCCCACCAGCCGACATTGTTTAGCTGACGGGACCCGGAGGAGACCAACTCTGTGGGATCTTACCGGTCGTTGGAAGCTATGCAGTAGAAGGCGGTCTCGAAGATAGCCTGGCCCTGAGACATGTAGGGCTTTAAAGGTAATAACCAACATCTTGAATTGTGCCCGGAGACCGATAGGGAGCCAGTGCAGCTCACGGAGAATTGGTGTAATGTGGGTGTATCTAGGTGCACCCACAATAGCTCATGCAGCTGCATTCTGGACCAACTATAGTCTCCGAACACTTTTCAAGGGTAGCCCCATGTAGAGCACGTTGCAAAAACTTGAACAGAAGATGTGCACACACACTCCTGCACCCATGCACCCACCCACCCACCCACACACACACACTCTATATTGCTCAGAAAACTGCACAAAATCTGAGTTGGAGTATGCTGTACTGCAAGGGCAGGTAGGATCAGAAAAATAATTGATCTAAAGCTTTCATTTGAAGCTGATTCAATCAAAGCATAGCATCAAGCTGAATGATCAAATCAGGATGCTGACCTAAAATGACCCACAGAGCAGGGTATTTTTGAACTGGTTTATCACTTCACTAGACATCGTCACATGTGCAATTAGATGTCTTAATGGATTGACGATTCTAATAAAATCAGGTCACTTTGATGGTTCAAATTGGATCTGGAGCCACTCACAAATCTCTTAGGAAAAAGCCATACGGGTAATATTTGAAGACTCGGACACCTGCTTTAGATTCTTGAATCGTATGGAAAGTCTTTATGGGTGGGGTAACTTTTATTAACAGTTACAGAGTTTGAAGGGAACTTGGAGGTCATCTAGTCCAACCCCTGCTCTTGCAGGAGACCTATACTATTTCTGATAAATGGCTGTCCATTCTCTTTTTAAAAATCTCCAGTGATGGGGCACTGACAACTTCTGAAGGCAAGTTGTTCCACCGGTTATTTGTTCTCAACATCAGGAATTTTCTCCTTAGTTCTAAGTTGCTTCTCTCCTTGATCAGTTTCCATCCATTGCTTCTTGTCCTGCCCTCAGGTGCTTTGGAGAATAGCTTGACTCCCTCTTCTTTGGGGCAGCCCTTCAAATAGTGGAAGACTACTCTTATATCATACCCGGTCCTTCTTTTCACTAGACTAGGCATATCCAATTCCTGCAATCATTCTTTGTAGATTTTAGCTTTCTATGTTTTAGCTTCTAGGCCAGTGATGGTGAACATTTTGGCACTGAGTGCCGAAAAGGGAGTGCGCGCGTGTCTGGGCCGCAACCCGGAAGAGGAGCTGCCCAGGGCGAATGCGCCCCCCAGAAAATGAACTTCCGGTTTCAGCTACTGAACTTCCGGTTTCAGCTACTGAACTTCCGGCTTCAGTTACTGAACTTCCGGCTTCAGCTACTGAACTTCTGGTTTCAGCTACTGAACTTCCGGTTTCAGCTACTGAACTTCCGGTTTCAGCTACTGAACTTCCGGTTTCAGTTACTGAACTTCCGGCTTCAGCTACTGAACTTCCGGTTTCAGTTACTGAACTTCCGGCTTCAGCTACTGAACTTCCGGTTTCAGTTACTGAACTTCCGGCTTCAGCTACTGAACTTCCGGTTTCAGCTACTGAACTTCCGGTTTCAGCTACTGAACTTCCGGTTTCAGCTACTGAACTTCCGGTTTCAGCCACTGAACTTCCGGTTTCAGCTACTGAACTTCCGGCTTCAGCTACTGAACTTCCGGCTTCAGTTACTGAACTTCCGGCTTCAGCTACTGAACTTCCGGTTTCAGTTACTGAACTTCCGGCTTCAGCTACTGAACTTCCGGTTTCAGCTACTGAACTTCCGGCTTCAGCTACTGAACTTCCGGCTTCAGCTACTGAACTTCCGGTTTCAGTTACCGAACTTCCGGCTTCAGCTACTGAACTTCCGGCTTCAGCTACTGAACTTCCGGTTTCAGCTACTGAACTTCCGGTTTCAGCTACTGAACTTCCGGTTTCAGCTACTGAACTTCCGGCTTCAGCTACTGAACTTCCGGCTTCAGCTACTGAACTTCCGGTTTCAGTTACTGAACTTCCGGCTTCAGCTATTGAACTTCCGGCTTCAGCTACTGAACTTCCGGTTTCAGCTACTGAACTTCCGGCTTCAGCCACTGAACTTCCGGTTTCAGCTACTGAACTTCCGGTTTCAGCTACTGAACTTCCGGCTTCAGCTACTGAACTTCCGGTTTCAGCTACTGAACTTCCGGCTTCAGCTACTGAACTTCCGGCTTCAGCTACTGAACTTCCGGCTTCAGCTACTGAACTTCCGGCTTCAGCTACTGAACTTCCGGTTTCAGCTACTGAACTTCCGGCTTCAGCTACTGAACTTCCGGCTTCAGCCACTGAACTTCCGGTTTCAGCTACTGAACTTCCGGTTTCAGCTACTGAACTTCCGGCTTCAGCTACTGAACTTCCGGTTTCAGCTACTGAACTTCCGGCTTCAGCTACTGAACTTCCGGCTTCAGCTACTGAACTTCCGGTTTCAGCTACTGAACTTCCGGCTTCAGCTACTGAACTTCCGGCTTCAGCCAGCTATTCTTCTGGGTTTCTGGCATGCATGCACATGCGATGATCAGCAGGAGAAAATGGAAGACCAGCTCTTCTAGTTTCTGGCACTGCCGCATGCAAAAAGGCCAGTTGATCATCGCACACGCATGCACCAGTGGTGGGTTGCAGTGGTGGGTTTCAAATATTTTTACTACCGGTTCTGTGGGCGTGGCTTGGTGGGTGTGGCATGGCTTGGTGGGCGTGGCTTGGTGGGCATGTCAGGGGAAGGATACTATAAAATCTCCATTCCCTCCCCACTCCTGGGAGAAGGATACTGTAAAATCTCCATTCCCTCCCCACTCCTGGGAGAAGGATACTGTAAAATCTCCATTCCCTCCCCACTCCTGGGGGAAGGATACTGTAAAATCTCCATTCCCTCCCCACTCCTGGGAGAAGGATACTGTAAAATCTCCATTCCCTCCCCACTCCTGGGAGAAGGATACTGTAAAATCTCCATTCCCTCCCCACTCCTGGGGGAAGGATACTGTAAAATCTCCATTCCCTCCCCACTCCTGGGGGAAGGATACTGTAAAATCTCCATTCCCTCCCCATTCCTGAGGGAAGGATACTGTAAAATCTCCATTCCCTCCCCACTCCTGGGGGAAGGATACTGTAAAATCTCCATTCCCTCCCCACTCCTGGGGGAAGGATACTGTAAAATCTCCATTCCCTCCCCACTCCTGGGGGAAGGATACTGTAAAATCTCCATTCCCTCCCCATTCCTGAGGGAAGGATACTGTAAAATCTCCATTCCCTCCCCACTCCTGGGGGAAGGATACTGTAAAATCTCCATTCCCTCCCCACTCCTGGGGGAAGGATACTGTAAAATCTCCATTCCCTCCCCATTCCTGGGGGAAGGATACTGTAAAATCTCCATTCCCTCCCCATTTCTGGGGGAAGGATACTGTAAAATCTCCATTCCCTCCCAATCAGCTGGGACTCGGGAGGCAGAGAATAGATGGGGGCGGGGCGAGTCAGAATTTTTACTACCGGTTCTCCAAAGTAGTCAAAATTTTTGCTACTGGCACTCCAGAACTGGTCAGAACCTGCTGAAACCCACCTCTGGTGGGTTGCTACCGATTTGGTCCGGATCTTGCGAACCGGTAGTAATGGCAGCGGGAGGCTCCGCCCACCTGCCTGGACGTCATCACGGACGATTTGCACATGTGCAGAAGCACCGCACGCTCACTTCAGTCATGCAAACCGGTAGCGAAGGTAAGTGGAACCCACCCCTGGCATGTGCTCCAGAAACCTGGAGGAGGAATGGGTAACGTCGTACGTGCCATGCGACATGGCTCCGCATGCAATTTCAGGACTCGCATTCTGTAGGTTCGCCATCACGGTTCTCGGCCATTTATGGATATGCTGAATTCTGAAGCAATGCAAACCAGAGACCATTTCCTACCTACCTCATGCCCTGCCTTCCCCCATCTGCATTGAGAACCTTAAAAATAAAAAAAATAAAAAATGGTTAAAGATTGTATGATAAAATGGGCGCAAAACTTTGCAGAACCAGTTATGATGGAAACGTGGGAAAAAATATGGGTCCAGAATGTTAAATTTACGCAGTCACAGAATTTGAGGGAAATTTTTTACAAAATGTTTTATAGGTGGCATTTAGATCCTAAGAAATTGCCGTGCATGTATCCTAACGTTCAACCAAAATGCTGGAGATGTGATTGTTTAGATGCTACATATTATCATATATGGTGGACTTGCAAGAAAGTGAAGGCTTTTTGGATAAAAATTTGGTGGGTTATGCAAAATGTTCTGAAGAAAAAACTCCAATTTTCTCCTCAATTGTTTTTATTGGGCATAGTTAAGGACTTTTCACTGGGTGAAACAAAATTGATATTGTATATGATGACAGCAGCTAAGTTACTGATTGGTTAATATTGGAAAAGGGATGTTATGCCTACTATTGAAGAATGGACTTTGAAGGTGGCCAGTTTTGCAGAAATGGCGAAGATATCAGCATATTTAAAAGACTGGACTCAAGAGACCTATGCATGGGAGTGGAAGAAATGGATAGATTATGTGCAGAATAAATATCAAACTAGGAAGTACCAGATAGCTTTTAGCTGAATGTTGTGTAGAAATGTATAGTATACAGGGGGAAGAATAGTTGAATGTCATGTAGAAATGCATCGTACACAGAGGGTAGAATAGATGGGTGGTAGAGTATGATACAATATGATTTGGATTTTTTTTTTTTAAATTTGATTTATAGACCGCCCTTCTCCGGAGACTCAGGGCGGCTTACAATGCGTTAAGCAATAGCCTTCATTCTTTTGTATATTTTATACAAAGTCAGCTTATTGCCCCCACAAACTGGGTCCTCATTTCGCCTACCTTAGAAAGGATGGAAGGCTGAGTCAACCTTGAGCCTTGGAGAGATTCGAACCAGCAGAAATTGCAGGCAGCTGTGTTAATGACAGGGTGCACCAAACCACTGTACTATCAAGGCTCTTTGATAGGATTTGGATTTCACCTTGGGGAAGTCATGGGAGGAGGGGAGGGTTAGGGAGAGTTAGGGAGGGAAAGGGTGGGGGGAAATGGGAAAATTTGTATTTGTAAAACTTTTTCAATAACAACAAAAAAAAAGAACCTTAAAAATACCTCATGGAGTTGTTTGCGGGGATTAAATAGTTCAAAAATCCCAATTTTAAACCGCTAGCGTTGGATAGAGGAAATTGGCGTTAAACTGGCCCTCTTTTATTTAGACATATGCAAAATGCATATTGCACAGGAAGATGCGATTGCTTCTGGTGATAGAATTCAAATTGCACTCAAGCTGTGAACTCAACAGGCTGCGGTGCCGTTTGAAAACTATATTCCCTCTTCACTCTTCCCAAACGTTCACCTTTCCCCATCTTTCTACCTCCCCCTTCCCAAAAAACCCTTATTACTAACCTTCCTACTTTGCAGAGAGATGACAGATTTTGCCTCATAGTGTGTGCCTGCATGTGTGTTTGTGTGTTTTATCCACCCAAAGGCCCATATGTTCTTCTATTGCTGTATGATTGCTAACTGCTGAGCTTGGTGGCATATTGTCCAGCATCAAGAAGACACAAAGCCTGCGGCAAAAATTCCAGGAGTAATAAGTTCTCTGTGGTTTCTCTAGCCCTGAGGAGATAATAGATAATGGATCTGAAGTGTTAGAAGACAATTCTGGTTCATTCCAAGCTGGGTTCAAAGAAGACAGGGCAATGGTTTATTTGACTGTTAAATTTATATTTACCGATAAAGAAATAAAGGAAGACTAGCAGAGGTGGTATTCAGCCGGTTCGTACCGGTTCGGGCAAACTGGTAGCGATGACTGTGGGTGCCGCCCACCCATCCCAGTGTAATGCCGTCCTATTTAGCCACGTTTTTGAGGCCGGGCACTTGCACAGAAAGTGAATGCGGGAGCAAAGCGCGTGCACGGAAGGCTGGGTGCATGTATAGAAGGTACACATGTGGCAAACGGGTGGTAAGAATATGAGAAACCCAATGCTGGAGACCAGTATAGATCTATTTCAAGCTTCTTAGCTCTCATCAGCTAGCCATACCCTTTCTGGGATTCTAACCCAGGCATCTAATATATTAGGTAGCTGTATTAACCTCTAAGCCACGGGCTTTCCTCACTTTGTTGACTATACCAGGGGAGAGATTAAGTGTTTTTTTTTTTTTTAATCAGGGCAACCCTTTTCTACCCAAATATGGGATGGAGCATACTGCTTCTGCTTTCGCCTTTCAGCCCCAGTCCAGGCGCCTTCGCAGGCAGTTGCTTTTGTGGCAAACTGTTTTTGTGTTAAATGTATTTGTTAAATGTTTATTTGACAGTGAAACGGGCAGTTGAACAATCAAAAGGAGCCACACATTAAAAGACAGGAGCAGTATTATTTATAGGCGGCTTTGTTACTTTATTGTAGGAAGCATGCCAAAATGGAATCATAGAATCATAGGGCAGGATAGGGACCTTGGAGCAGTGGTGGGATTCAGCCGGTTCGGGAAAACTGGTAGTTAAATTGCTGGCTGGCCTTCCCCTCCCCTTCCAGGAGTCCCCACATGCCCCATTTTGGCTCCCAGGTAAGTGCAGGGAGGCCTCCTAGGCCCCAAATGGGCACACCCCCACCCTCATGGACCGTTTTCACTCCCAGGAGGCTTCAGGGAGGCCTACCAGGCCCAAAACAGGACACAGGGAGTGGCGGATCCCCCACACGGCCCATTTTTGCTCCAAGGGGGGTGCAGGAGGCTGAGTGCTGCCTGTCACACCCCATGGCCATGCCCACCATTGCCACACCCACCCAGCTGGTCATTAGGGCAGAGAACCGGTTGTTAAATTATTTGAATCCCACCACTGCCTTGAAGGTCTTCTAGACACCCCAAAATCTGGCTTCTTTGCTTATGGTTGCATGTCCCACTGCTGACTTCTGGAGATGCTTATGATGTTCAGCTCAGAAAACAGAAGATGAGTCAGTCCCACTCAAATCAGAAGGGAGCAGAAGGGAAGTGAGAGAGGAGGGCTGATTTTTCATTACATACTATTTTTCTTGGAAATGTTAATTGGTTCCAAAAATCTCTTTCCACCTCTCTTTTGACTATTCCATTTGCTTTACCATTTGTAAAATGCTCACATTTGCCCACATGCCTTATTATTTTTGACCTATTATGATTACTATTATTATACATGCCTTTATTCTTCATTGTCCCCATTTGCCCTTTGTGAAATTTTCAGATGGCCAGGTAAGAGAGGGTGATAGGAACTATAATTTACAGTTTGTAGATCATCTATCATTTCTCTCTCTCTCCCTCTCCCTCTCCCTCTCTCTCTCTCATATCATCTCTATCTATTATCTCTATCTTTCTGTCTCTCTCATCCATCCATCCATCCATCCATCCATCCATCCATCCATCTATCTACCTACCTACCTACCTATCTATCTATCTATCTATCTATCTATCTATCTATCTATCTATCTATCTATCTATCATCTCTATCTACCTACCTACCTACCCACTAGAGAGCTACAGGAAATGATAACATGTTTTGTTTAGTCTAGTGGTTCTAGACTAGCGATTCCAGCACAGGCTAGAAACTAGGAGACTGGGAGTTCTAGTCCCGCCTTAGACATGAAAGCCAGCTGAGTGAGTTTGAGCCAATCACCAGGGAACAGTAAATTCTAGTCCCACTTTAGGCATGAAAGCCAGCTGGCTGACTTTGAGCCAATCGCCAGGAGACATTAAGTTCTAGTTCCAGCTTAAGCATGAAAGCCAGCTGAGTGACTTCGAGACAGTCACTTTCTCTCAGCCCAACTCACCTCACAGGTTCTTATGGTGGGGAAAATAGGAGGAGAAAGGTATGTTCCATACGTTACCTGCTTTGAGCGATTTGTAAAAATAACAGAGACAGGCTACAAGCAAATAAATAAGCAAACACGTCCATAAAGTACCTGATTTTTCTGCTTGCTTCGTATCAGCTTTTTCCCTCAGTTTACCATGCAAAGATTTTAGTTGGAAATTAAAATGGTATTTTCCCATGTTCCTATGCACACCCACTCTCCGTGTTCAACCCTGCCCTGCTTCTTTTGTTGAAGCATTCGCAGCAGAGCAAGCGGAGACATCTAGACACAAAGTACAGAGCCTGCTCCCATATGGGTTCGAGCAGAATCATTTGAGGAATCAACTATCCAGTGACCAGAATTATTAAATGCTTTCTAAAAACAAAAATCATGTCTAGAGAGATAAGAGTGTAGAGCATAATAGGATGTGACTGGTGTTGGCTCAGGGCAAGTATTTGAGTTTGAAATAAATACCCGTATTAGTCAGAAATGCAATCTTTGCTGCTGAATTAAATTTAATGGTATTATAAAAGGTTTGCAAAGGAATTATCTGTATTATTAGACTATCACAGGCCCACATGGCTTGAATGTGTTTTATGTCAAGTTTCGAGGTCGTCTCAAATAAAATGCATTTCAAACAAAATCTTTGAAGAAAAAACTCATATTTATTGAGCACAACTTCCTAACATGACTCCAAACAAAGCCAACACTGACTTCCAGCCCCCAAACCCTCCCTTTCTGTTACCCACTCCCCTGCACTCATTGGCCATCTTCCAAGTCATTCCACCCCTAATCTACTCCAGCTCAAAGGAATTCCCTCCTCCCATCTTATCTCCTCGGAAACATTATCTGCAGGGAAAATAAGTAAGTGAAAAGTCAGCCGTCCCTTTCCAGACGTCTTCGCTTCTCCTTCTTATGTCAGCACTAGAGTAAATGCAGGTTGAAGTGCTGACATCTTAAATGAGAAGAGGCCTCCCGTGCTCTATCTAAAGCGCTCAGAATATAAGAAACATTGATTCAGGCTAAAGAGGTAGGAGACAGAACATGGAGATGGAGTCAAGAGTGTCATAAGTCTGGAGTCATTATCTTCCCACAAGCCATCTAAATCCAGCCTCTCTTGAATTCCTGTTGGATGATAAATCCAGTCCAGTGCCAAGCCAGGAAAAAGACATTCCAGAAATTTCTGGGGTGGCTGACAAAATGGGGGAACGATGCAGACCAGGGGTGAAATCTAAAAATTTCCCTACCAGTTTTGTGGGTGTGGCTTAATTGGTGGGCATGGCTTGGTGGTCAGGTGACCCAGTGGGCATGGCTTGGTGGTCAGGTGACTGAGTGGGCGTGGTCAATAATAATAAATAATAAAAATAATAAACAAAGTACACAAAACAATAAGAGGTACCAAAAACCAACTTTCACACTTTACACACACACAACACAACACAACTGACCCACACACAATGTAAAAGCAGCTGCACTTGACCCAAAATGGTCCCTGCAACAAGCAGGAACCTCACACACCCACAAAAAGCTCAAAAACCAAGTTTCACACTTTTTCCACACAAAATGCCACGTACAGCTTTGTGAGATTTTGTGTGTTTGTGTAGTTAGAGTGAAACACTACAGAAACACACCAAATCTCAGAAAGATGCACAAATATTTTATTTTATTATTTTATTTTATTTATATTTTTAAATAAAAGCAGCTATATTTAAAACTTCCTTAACTTTAAATTGCTATGTCTAAAAAAAATAATAAAACTCCTAAAAAAAACCCCAATTAACTATTTTTTTAAAGGTCCCCTCCAAAAAAAAAAAAAACCAGTTACTTACCCAATTGAAGGCACAAGGCAGGCAGATTCAATTGCTCACTGATGAGATTGATTGCAGGCAGGCAGATTCAGTTGCTAGCTGATACAATGGATTGCAGGGATTGCAGCAGGCGAAACAAGCCCGGAAAAGCGAGCGAACCAGAAAGAAGCAGCAAGCAGCCAAGTGGGCAGGTGGTCAACCGGGCAATTGGGTGGGCATGGGTGGGGGAGCAGAGATTTTTGCTACTGGTTCTCTGAACCACCCATTGCCATCGCTACCGAATTGGCTGATCCAGTCCGAACCAGGAGCATTTCACCTCTGGCGGAGAGTGGCCTTTTTGAATGGCAGCAATGGTGCTAGGACTGATCACAAAGGATGGGTACCTACTTCAGGGCTAACCTTGGTGTTACGACCAAGTTGCCACCCATTTCAGGGTGACCTAGATGTTGGGGAAATAGAGAATGTTGAGGTCCTTGGTGCTCTCTGAACTTGGTGGTTTTCTTCCAGATGTTTTATTATCTACCTACGTATCATTAGCGCACTTCATCAATTTTGAACCTTCATTAAAGCAATTTGTCACAACTTGAGGACTACCTGTAGTTCAAGGGTTGTCACAGAGAAGTCAGTGTCGATTTATAGTCTATAGCTCTTGAGTGCAGGACAAGAAGTAATGTGTGGAAGGTTCAGAGAGGGAGACCTAAGCTTGAATTAAGAAGGAAACAGCAATCAACACCCAGATGAACAAGGATTAACACCAAGATTAACACAAGAACTACCAACTCAGACAAACAAGCTACCAATAAACAACAGCCTAATCAAAGGACCATCAAGGCCACTCCTACCAACCCAAGCAGGGCAAGCCACTTCTATTAAAAAAATCAGACAGCAAACTCCAGCACTGATGACATTACCTAGTTGGATAATGAAACATCTGCAAGAAAACTACCAAGCACTGTTGTGGCCCGTCAGCAGATAGTAGCTGATTCCAACAGTAAGGAGGCTGCTGTAGTGCTGCGCCAGCAGCCTGTGCAGCTGGCACTTGAGTCGGACAATGAGGAGGCTGGAGAAGATGTGGTGCCAGAGGCGGGGATTCAGCCAAGGCCTTCGGAACCTCCAGAAGCTTCCATGGATGAAGAGGACAAAGAGGAGGAGCCTCTTCTCGATGCACGGATGCGTAGAGCTGCCAAAAGGCAGAGGTGGCTCCTCAGGAGGAGGTCTCCTCAAGAGTAAAGCTTGGGGCTAATTGGCCACTCCCTTAGCCTATTTAAGGATGGATGACGACTGAGGCAATTTGCAGGGAACAACTTAGTTCATTTACTTCATGTCTGGATCTTGGTTCTTTTATCAGTGTCCTGCAAATTGCTTCTGGGCTTTCTGCCAATCCTAGTAAGATTACGATTATTTATTCTTTGGATTCTTGTAGGCCGTTAAGAAAGTTAATTAACAGCCTTTGTTTGAAAAAGACTGATTTAATTTAGTAAACTAAGGTTTGTACAGACTTTGTGTGTGCTGTGTTCTTTGGGTCCGTAGCTGGGGCAGAACAAGCACAGAGTGTATCAAGGAAACCAGAGTTCAACCCTGAACTACAAATATTCTGCCAAGAGATGGCAGTATTGATGCACTACAAACTCTGACGTGTTCCTTTACATTGGATTCTTTCATATCAGTTGCAGGAAGTTGCTGTGGGGGAAAAAAAGACTGTGTTTCCTTTGTTCATGAAATAGAAGCCTGCGTTGAATGCATGGCATTGAAATTTAAGCTCAGTGAGTGAATTTATGACTGTTGGGGAAAAAAAAAAGAATCTTTCCAATTGAAATTCACAGCTAAGTGCAGGTTGATGAAGGTGATGGCTGTGTTGACCGGAGTATTGTGCATCACTAAACCCAAAAATGTAAAGATGATGATCCAGGAAGAGCAGATGTGGGTGATCAGTTCTGAAGGGAACAGTCTACGGCCGCAGCTGATGAGTTTCACATGAGAAAGTTTAATGAAGTGATTAGGGAGAACTGGCAGCTCCATCAAGGGAACTTGCTGTCAAGCATGGCATTTCACGGGAAAAAAATGCGGGTCAAATTATTGATGTTATTCAATATTGAAAGATTGGTGCAGGATGGCTTTCTTGCATGATGACAGCAGAGAAGGACGTGTCAAGAGTTGAAATTTGCCAGGGACTGTTGTCACACCATGTCACTGAAGATGAAGAATTTGTTTCGCAGGTTTGTGACACCGAAGGAAATAATTATGACCCAGAAATGAAGCAGTCATGCATTGAAGATCATCACAAAGTTCAGCCATGCAAAGAAACAATGAACAAACTCAGGTTTCAGCAGGAAAAACTCATTGTTAAATGAGTTTTAACTGGATTAGGCGGCTGGAGGCTAAACTATATGAGGAACGGTTACAGGAATTGGGTATGTCTAGTCTGGTGAAAAGAAAGACGGGTGGGGCATGGTAACACTGTTCCAATATTTGAGGGGTTTCTATAACGTTGAGGGGATCAAACTATTTTCCAAAGCACCAACAGGCAAGACAAGAAACAATAGTTGGAACCTAATCAAAGAGAGAAGCAACCTGGAATTAAGGAGAAACTTCCTAACTGTGAAGAAAATTAACCAGTGGAACAACTTGACACCAGAAATTGTGGGTGATTCATCACTGGAGGCTTTCAAAAAGAGACTGGAAAGCCACTTGTCTAAAATGATAGAAGATCACTTGCTCGAACAGGGGGTTGGACTAGAAGACCTCCAAGGTCCATTGCAACTCTTTTTTTTTTTTTAACGTAGGAATTAATTTAATGCCCTCAAAACCTTCAGCAGTCTTCTTAAACTGCACCAAAAGAACAGAATAACATAGGAGTTAAATTTACCCTAGATTCTGTGCAATGTATTATAACACAATAGCAGCTTCTCCCCACCACTTCCTCCCTCCCCACCCCCATATTATGTCAGAGCACAAAGAGCATTGAGTTATAGGTGTTTGTAAAAGGGCGGCAAGGGGAAAAATAACAAAACGTGGGACAAACATCTTTCTTATGTATACATATGCAACTTCACAGTGATCTGTGACATCAGAAGGCACATTTTGTAATTTTGGCATCATCATGGCTAGCTAAGGTAGAGGAAGAGCTAAATTTTCCCTCCATTTGCACTTTCTATCATCCATCCATCCATCCATCCATCCATCCATCCATCCATCCATCCATCCATTGGTCCATTCCAACTCTATTATTCTATGTTCTTTGCATCCAAAATCTGGGACCTAACCTGTAGGGTCTACACACACACACACTCACACACACATATTTTTGTAAAACAACATAAAAACCTTGAACTTCCACCCATCCCAGTGACATTTTTCAGTCTTCTACCTAAACAGCAAAACCTATATTCTAAACTAAAGAATCCAGTTGTCACATCTGGAAATGTGAACAGTCCAAATGGGGGAAAGAGGATATCTTTTTTTTTTTTTAAAAAAAATGATTTATATGCTGCCCTTCTCCAGAGACTGATGATGATGTCATATCATCACCGCTACCGGATCGGCAGAACCGGGCCGAACCAGGAGGAATCCACCACTGATTAAGGGTTTTTCTATCAAGACACCTGGTCTACCCCAATATGTGGGAGGGGGCATTCTACTCCCTTTCGCCTTTCAGCTCCAATCATGTTGGGGTAGACCAGGTGTCTCGATAGAAAAACACTTAATCTTTCCCCTTGCTCAAGCTGATGAAGGGAGGAGAACTTGTGGCTCAGAAGGTTAATTCAACTGCCTAACATGCAGAAAGCCCAAGTTCGAATCCGAGTAAGGGTATGGCTAGCTGATGAAAGCTAAAACGCCTGAAATAGATCTATACTAGTCTTCCTTTATTTCTTTATCAGCAAAATATAAACATATATATATATATATATATATATGTTTTTATATATATGTATATATATACATACTGTGTTTTCCCAAAAATAAGACTCTGTCTTATATATTTTTGAACCCTGAAATAAGTGCTTGGCCATATTTTCATGGAGGTCTTATTATTTTGGGGCACATGGAGCAAGATGGGGCTCCTCTTGCTGTCTTCCAGCTCTGTGTTTAAATATTTTCAGGGAGGGCTTATTTTTTTGGGGAAGCTTATTTTAGTGCTTGTGCTCAAAAGCCCAATTGGGTTTATTTTAAGGGATTGTGTTATTTTTGGGGAAACAGGGTATACATATATACACACACACACACACATATACATACAGACACACACACACACAGACAGACACACACACACACATACACATTAGGGCTTCTTTTCTAGTTAGGTCTTAGTTTTGGAGAAATACGATATTAAATGCATCCATCTGGCTGGCAGTCTTAACTAGGGCTTATTTTGGGGGCTAAGGCTTATATTACAAGCATCCTGAAAATTCATGCTAGGACTTATTTTAAGACTGGGTCTTATTTTCAGGGAAACAGGATATATATATAGGAAAAACTAGGCCCACCAAAGTGAAATCATATCTTAACACTCCACTGTTCTAATTAAGAGCCATTTCCACCTCGTTTATCTCCTAATGCTATTCCCGTGAAACCTTCTCAGAGCTACTAAAATTCCATTTGATCTCGATCAGAAGCATACCCATCCATCACTCTGGAGCGTGACAGTGTGCGGTCTGAACGATGGATATCATCCGTTCACCAATCACATCCGCTGACAGAAAGTCACCAGAGAAGCACGACTTTGGCTACACAAGCCAACATTTGTTTGGTTGTGTTTACCCAACCCCTGATGCTCATTTCCCTTTACTTAGAAATTGTGAAGGGCGTCATTTCACACTTTACAATTTAAGGATTCAGACCTTCGCAAATTCTAGGAGGAAAAGATATAAGGCCCATCCGCCAGGCCGTTGTGTGAATCAGGAGGGAGAGCGCAATTGATCATGTTGTTGTAGGGAAGACCCCAGGACTTTGCAGATCTTAGCAAGCCACCTTAGCTTTGGAAGGAATGGTTGAATGGCTTGGGGGGGAAAAGACGCTGATGCAATTTTCTTATTTGTTTCTCCCGAATAAGTATTACAGCTAATGAGTTCAGTATGAAATTTTAGATTTTGGACTGAAGGTTTAGAGGTGACATAAGAGCTGGCTTCCAATATTTCGTCATTTCCCGACTTGACTACTGCAATGCTGTCTACATGGGGCTCCCCTTGATGTGCACCTGGAAGTTCCAACTGGTCCAGAATGCGGCTGCGTGAGTAATTATGGGAGCAACATGGCGTTCACATGTAACACCTCTTCTACGCGAGCTGCACTGGCTTCTGGTGGCCTTCCGAGTGCACTTCAAGGTGTTGGTTCTTACCTTTAAAGTGCTCCATGGCTTAGGACCTGAGTACTTATGAGACCACCTGCTGCAACCGATAACCTCCCACCAACCAATACGCTCTCACAGAGTAGGCCTACTCATAGTACCATCATTAAAACAATGTCGACTAGTAGTTCCAAGGGAGAGAGCCTTCTCTGTGGGGGCACCTACTCTTTGGAACAAAATACCCCCTGGAATATGAATAATCCCAGATCTTCGCACTTTCCGACGTGCCCTGAAGACCTTTCTGTTTCAACAAGCAGGGCTAGCATAAACATCTAAATTCTATACCAAGGTCTTAGCAGATACACTAAGTTGACTCAATTTATTATTTACTGTTTTAAAAAAAATATGTATATGAAATCTTATTCTGTTCACCGCCCTGAGTCCTTCGGGAGAAGGGAGGTATAGAAATTCAATAAATAAATAAATAAATAAATAAATAAATTTGAAGGGCTGTCACAGAGAAGAGGGGAGCAGCTGAGGGCAGGACAAAAAGTAATAAATAGAAACATATTAAGGAGAGATCCAACCTAGAATTAGGGAGAAAGAGCACAGAGAAGAGCAACAAAGATGATTAGGGGGCTGGAGGGTAAAATCAATGGTGGGATTCCAATAATTTAACAACCAGTTCTCTGCCCTAATGATTTCTTCCAACAACCAATTCACCAAACTGCTCAGAAAGTTAATAACCGGTTCTCCCGAAGTGGTGCTAACTGGCTGAATCCCACTACTGGGTAAAATATATGAAGAATGGTTGCAGGAACTGGGTGTGTCTAGTTTGATGAAAATAAGGACTTGGGGTGACATGATAGCAGTCTTCCAATATTGGAGGGGCTGCCACAAAAAAAGAGGGGGCAACCTATTCTCCAGTAGGTGTTCTGGAAACTAACAATGGATGGAAACTAATCCAGAAGAGAAACAATCTAGAATTAAGGAGACATTTCTTGACAGTGAGAACAATTGATCAGTGGAACGACTTGTGGGTGCTCCATCATTGGAGGCTTTTAAGAAGAGTTTCATTAGTCGTTTGTCTGGAATGGTATTCCAGGGTCTCCTGCTTGAGTAGGAGGGTGGATTAGAAGACCTCCAAGTTCCCTTCCAATTCTGTTATTCTGTAATTTTCCTTTGAGAGTAAACACCCTTAGCTCTACAGGTTCCATGGCTGGCTTCAAAATCTTCTTTTCCAATAACCTTTTCGGAGACTGATATTGGCAGAGATTCTATCAGACATTCAAAGGCATTCAGAGACAGACTCGATGGGCGTCATATAATCACGTGAACTAAATGGAAGCATTTGATCATTCACATTTGTGACATTACATCCAGGGGTGGTTAGTCACTTACTTTCGCTACCGGTTCACAAATGTGAGCGCACATGCCTCCTCCATATATGCTCAGAGCCTTCTGCACATGCGCTGAGGGTCAAAAACGGGACGCGATGACGTCCAGGCAGGTGGGCGGAGCCTCCCACTGCCGGTATTACCGGATCGCATGATCTGGATAGAGCCGACTGAATTTAACCACCGATCACATCTCTTGAGAAATGAGAACAGCATTGATGCTTTCTAAAACAACTTTTGGGAAGACCAAAAAGTTGACATAAATGATGAGCACAAACATTTGATTGAATAGCTTTATTAAATACAAATCAGCATAAAGGGGAAGAGATAAAAGGCAAAAATTTAAAAAAGTGACCAAAAAAGTACATAAAACAAATATATATATATATATATATATATATATATATATATATATATATATATATATATAATATATATATATATATATATATATATATATATATATATATATATATATATATATATATATATATATATATATATATATATATATATAAAAGCTACCTCTGATTTTTTTTTTCAGTACAGAGACAATTATAAAATACTACAACCTCTAAGTTTAAGTAATTAATATCAATATCTAACCACCTTTAGAATATTAATAACCATAATTAATACTGGAAAGCCAGTTGGTATAAAGGTAAAGCTGCTGGCTTAGAAACCAGGTGACTATGAGTTTTAGTACTAGACTAGAAAGGAGTTCTGCTTCCACCTTATGCGTGAAAGCCAACTGGGTATGTTTGAGCCAATCACCAGGAGACGATGAATTCTAGTCCCACCTTAGACCTGAAAGCCAGGTATGTTTGAGCCAATCACCAGGAGACGATGAGTTCTAGTCCCACCTTAGACCTGAAAGCCAGGTATGTTTGAGCCAATCACCAGGAGACGATGAGTTCTAGTTCCACCTTAGACCTGAAAGCCTGGTAATTGGGCTAAAATTTTAGCCCAATCACCAGGAGATGGCGATTTCTAGTCCCGCCTTAGCCATGAAAGCTAACTGGGTGACTCTCGGCCAATCACCAGGAGACAATGAGTTCTACTCCCAATTTAGGCATGAAAGGCAGCTGGGTGACTTTAGGCCAGTCATTCTTTCTCAGCCCTACCCACCTTACAGGGTTGTTGTTTGGGAGAAAACGTGAGGAGGAAGGAATATTATGTATGTTACTCACCTCGAGTTACTTACTTATTTTATTGATGAAGTTGCTATGCCAACCATCTCCTCCATCCACCTATTCCGGGCAGTTATATTCTAAAGTAATAAAGGTGGTGGTAGTGGGGAAGCTAATGAATAAATTTTTAAAAGCATTCATATATTCTTAGTTTAACCCAGTGTTTCTCAACCTTGGAAGCTTGAAGATGGGTGGACTTCAACTCCCAGAATCCCCCAGCTGGCTTCCACCCATCTTCAAGCTTCCAAGGTTGAGAAACACTGGGTTAAACTAATATATAAAAATCTATTAATGATAGATAAATCCCAGTCCTGCAGCATCCTTTGATGTCAACTGCAGATTTTTGAGGCTCTGCTTGGAGTAGAAACTGGAAATGACAAAAGTCTGTGAATGTTCATCACAGCGGTGGTCGTCCCCACTCAAAACAGCCGTCTCTGATGGAGCCATGCCCTGCAGATTAATTGTAATGTACACACACATACACACACACACACACACACACACAAACACAAACACACACACACACACATGCACACACACTGCTTCTGGTCCTTCTGGTTATAATAGGCCTGTCAAATAAATTAATTTTTCATGCGGCAGAAAGTGATGGTGCCCTGGGCTTTCTCATTTTCTTAAACAAACAAAGTTAGCATTGCTGTTTCTGTTTGTCAGGCTACAAAATCTGAGGAGAAAGAAAGAAAGAAAGAAAGAAAGAAAGAAAGAAAGAAAGAAAGAAAGAAAGAAAGAAAGAAAGAAAGAAAGAAAGAAAGAAAGAAAGAAAGAAAGAAAGATAAATAAATTAAGGAAGGAAGGAAGGAAGGAAGGAAGAATAAGGAGGGAGGGAGGGACAGAGAGAGAAAGGAAGGAAAAGAGAAAGAAAGAAAAAAGAAAGAAAGGAAGGAAGGAAGGAAGGGAGGAAGGAAGGAAGGGAAGGAGAGAGAAAGAGGAAGAGAAAGCAAATGAGGGAGGGAGAGAGAAAGAAAAGAAGAGAAAGAAAGAAAAAGGAAGAAAAAGGAAGGAAGAGAGAGAAAGAGAAAGAAAGAAAAAGAGAAAGAAAGGGAGAGAGAGAGAAAAGGAAGGAAAGGAAGGAAGGAAGGAAAGAAGGAAAGAAAGAAAATAAGGAGAGAGGGAAGGAGGGAGAGAGAAAGAAAAGAAAAGAGAAAGAAAGAGATAGAAAGAAAGAAAAAGGGAGAAAAAATGAGAAAGAAAGAAAGAGGGAGGGAGGGAAGGAGAGAGAAAAGGAAGGGAAGGGAAGGAAGGAAAAAGAAAAAAGGAAGGAAGGAAGGAAGGAAGAGAGAGAAAGAAGGAGAAAGAAAGAAAGAAAAAGAAAAAAGAAAAAGAAAGAAAGAAAGAAAATAAATAAATTAAATTGCAGGTATATATAAAAATATATTTGCTTTCTGGCAAGAGCGATTGCTGTTATCTTTTGCAGGAGCCCATTTTGTTCCAGGCTTGATGAAAAGGTGGGCTGTTTTGACCTCAGGGTAGGGATAAAAGTGACTAACTGTCTCGCTGCTTGATATAGTTAACCAGATGCTGAGAATTAATAATGTTCTGCATACTAAAAAGCAACAAAACACACTCGCCTGTAGCCGCTCTGGAGTGGAAAAGATGATGCAAAGCTTTAGGCTCCTTTTATCTGAGAGGCACGATATTTGTCACAGCGCTGTGCGAAACTTTCTGTGTTCCAGGTTGTGTTATGTAATTTTCCTTATGTTCTTTTGATTAGCCGTGCTGTCCAGAATCAAAAGTTTCTGCTTTTAACGTTTCTGCTTGTAGCTATTTCTAGTCGGCACCATCAGCAAGATGGATAGGGCAATTCTAACTGGAACCCTTGTGTTACTTTCTATCTACCTATCTATCTATCGATCTATCTATCATCTATCTATCTATCTATCTATCTACCTACCTACCTGTCTACCTACCTGCATATCGCTCTCTCTCTCTCTCTCTCTCTCTCTCTCTCTCTCTCTCTCTCTCTCTCTCTCTCTCTCTATATATATATATATATGTATATGCCTACCTGCCTACCTACCTACCTACCTACCTACCTACCTACTTCTTTCTCTCTCCCTCTCTATATATATCTACCTATCTACCTACCTACATCTATCTATCTCTATCTATCTATCTATCTATCTATCTCTACCTACCTACCTATCTACCTAATTTTTTTGTGGGTGTCGCTTGGTGGGCATGGCAGGGGAAGGATAGTGCAAAATCTCCATTCCCACCCCACTCCAGGGGAAGGATACTGCAAATTCCCCATTCCCACCCCACTCCAGGGGAAGGATACTGCAAAATCCCCATTCCCACCCTACTCCTGGGGGAAGGATATTGCAAAATCTCCATTCCCACCCTACCCTGAGGCCAGCCAGAGGTGGCATTTGCCGGTTCTTCAAACTACTCAAAATTTCCGCTACCGGTTCTCCAGAACCTGTCACAACCTTCTGAATAGCACCCCTGTAAATAGCATGGCATTACACCGGTCACTGCTATTAGTTCAGCCGAACTGGTATGAACCGTCTGAATACCACCTCTGGTCATTATCCTATGTCAGGGGTCAGGAACCTGCGGCTCTGGAGCCGCATGTGGCTCTTTCACCCCTCTTCTACGGCTCCCTGTCACTCAAAATATGTGTCCCAACCGCCAATGTGTGACACCTGCAGGCACGCGATTTATTGAGCTTTTCAACCCCCCAGTAGGCCAACCACGGATAAATCCAAGAAAAGAAAAGTTTCCGAAGAAAACAGAACGTTTAATTCAACTACATTCCTAGTTTTGTGGCTGCTCAGGAAATAGTCAGGCACAGGAAGGGTTTTGTGGTTCCCGGTGTTTTCTTTTCTGTGGGAAATGGGTCCAAATGGCTCTTTGAGTGTTTAAGGTTGCAGACCCATGTCCTGTGGCTAAGGAAAGTAGAACAATACTTTCTCCTTCCCTCCAAGGAGAAGAGTATGACTGGTGAAGAAATTCCATTTTCTGATTTATCTCCTCAGACTGAAACTTCAGTATTAAAGGTTTAACTTAATGGTCAAAAGAACTGGAAAAGAATAGTAATATTCAATAAACAAAGGAACCTACTTAGCCTCAATAGCCTCTCATAATGGTTCTTGGAGAGCCTTTTCTTCAAGTGAATCCTGCAGTTGAAGAATAAAAATTTCAAAAATAAATTTGAATAGGAATAAGTGGGTCAGAGGGGAGACTTATCTGAATATAAAGGGCAAAAGATAAAAATCTGAAATTCTCAGAACACTGAAAGTTAGAAGGCTTCACAGACGGATGTTAGAAAATGTCCTGCATTTTTAAAAGAAATGCTGTATTTTTTATAGTACTGCAGTTTGGAAAAGAATTACCTTTCGAATCCTACGTTTCCCCATATTTGTAGGGCGTTCCGTGCTCATGAATACAGAACTTAAAATCACAGGATCGAAGGGACCTTGGTGTCAGCGTTCCAAATTATGTTCTCCTCCAGCGCTGACATGAATGAAAGACGGGAGAAGCTTTAATGCTGAGATGAATTTTTACCTAGTTCCCTGCTCTTTAGTAGATAGCATTACCTGGGTGATAGAGGGAGGGGGGAAATTCCTGTGAAAAGAAAGTGCTTGGGACGAAGAGATGGATCTGCACGATGGCCAATGAGACATTGGGGTTGAAGAACGGAAAGGGAGGGTTTTGGAAGAAGGGGCCAGTTTTGGCTGCACAAAGAGTTCGGGGATGTTGTTCTCCTATTCTGAAATTAAAAAAAAAAAGATTCATTAGAGACCTTGCGTTTGAGAATGAAGTTTATTTAAGATAGCAATGAAATCTGACGCTTGGAGGTCTTCTACTGTAGTTCAGCCTCCTGTTCAAGCAGGAAACCCTATACCATTTCAGACAAATAGCTTTTGTTGTTGTTAGTTGCGAAGTCGTGTCCGACCCATCGCGACCCCATGGACAACGTTCCTCCAGGCCTTCCTGTCCTCTACCATCCCCCGGAGTTCATTGAAGCTCACGCCGATTGCTTCAGTGACTCCATCCAGCCACCTCGTTCTCTGCCATCCCGTTCTTCTTTTGCCCTCCATCGTTCCCAGCATTAAGCTCTTCTCCAGGGAGTCCTTCCTTCTCATTAGGTAGCCAAAGTATTTGAGTTTCATCTTCAGGGTCTGGCCTTCTAAAGAGCAGTCAGGGTTAATCTCCTCTAGGACTGACCGGTTTGATCGCCTTGAAGTCCAAGGAACTTGCAGGAGTCTTCTCCAGCACCAGAGTTCAAAGGCCTCCATTCTTTGGCGCTCAGCCTTCCTTATGGTCCAACTTTCAAAGCAACTGGGAAACATTGCAACTAGGAAAACCAAAGAGATTAGATAGCGATGACAAATCACTATCTCATTTCTTCTTTAAAGCCTTCAGTGATGGAGCACCCACAACTTCTGGAGACAAGCTGTTCCACTGATTAATTGTTCTCACTCTCAGGAAATTCCTCCTCAATTCTAGGTTGGATCTCTCTTTAATGATCTTCCACCCATTTCTTCTTGTCCTATCCTTAGGTGCTTTGGAGAATAAGTCAGTTCTCTTTTCTCTGTTAGTACAACACCTTTCTTCAGTGAGTCAGATAAACACTTAGTATTCGTGTGTTTCTAATATGGAAACTAACAGATGGAAACTAACCAAGGAGAGAAGCAACCTAGAATTAAGAAGAAATTTCCTGACAGTGAGAACAATTAACCAGTGGAACATCTTGCCTCTGGAAACTGTGGATGCTCCAACACTGGAAGTTTTAAAGAAGAGATTGGACAAACCATTTGTCTGAAATACTACAGGGTTTCCTGCCTGAGCAGGGGGTTGGACTAGAAGATCTCCAATGTCCCTTCCAACTCTGTTATTCTAATTGTAATATGCCCAGCTAGATTTGTGGACTTTGTTGGGTTTTCTCCATTGCGTTTTTCTTACCACAATATAAAAGCCCAGGGTTTATTTGAATTCTGAATGTAGTGGTGGTGATTTATTGTTTGTTTGTTTATTTATTGTGTGGCATATTGTACATGAACTAGATATATACTGTATAGTAACATGTCATTTAGATTAGTAAAACACAATAAAATATAAACGTTCAAAAGATCTATGTTGAAATGCCAATTTCTAAGCCATCTAACCACTGAAGTGCAACATCATTTATATTAAAAAAAAATATCAGATACTGGATCGATATATGTCGCCGGTCATGATGTGATCTACAATTTGAGGTGGAACCCCACGGTCACACCGAGCAGAGGATGCTATGTCCTTTTTATACAGAGAGCCCAGGCAGACGCCATGTGAGGTGCAAATCCTGTTTAAGATTGTCCATTGCTGATGTGGTTGTTCGAAACCTGGCACCTTTTGGGGAGGGGGTTATTGTATATGTCTTCTGATAACTAGGGTTCAGCAACCCAATGTCAACTTGCAAAGCATCCGTGGCCTGATCTCGAGTTGCCATAGGAAAGAGGGGATGGGAAACTGATGAAACGCCATGGCAGCGAAAGATAGATGCACATTCCAGATTTATCTCTCTCAAGGCTGTATCCCAGAGTTACCCACAGCAACCAGAGAGGAGTGCTCTCTACAACCCACAAAATTGCTCCGTTGGCAAATGTGATTGATGACACAACCTAGGGGGAAGGGGGAAACAGGGGCATGATTGGAGCAGTAAATTACGTGGGGTCAGAACGGGCTTCTCTTGGGAACGTGCCAACATGAAACTCCTAATAAATAACTGGATTACTTTTGAAGCTTGGCTCGAGGCTCATGATTTAAGTAGGGCATCCGTCGGAACCCTGACAGGAAGCCAGCTCTGACCCCACGTAATTTACGTCCCCAATCATGCCCCTGTTTCCCCCCTCTGACACCCTGACACCCATTTGACTTTCCATTGGGAATTGATGTTAAAATTGTTGGGCAGATGTTATGCAAGGACCGGGGGACTTCTGAATTTGAGTCTTCCGGCTGATAAATGAGGAAGGTTCGGCATGTACCAGTAGGAATGAGTTGTTCGTAATTTTTCTGTATTCTTTCACTAGTGCATCTTGCCTTCGTAAAACTCAGAACCAGGAAACCAGTGAGTCGGAGTGGTTTTAATGCATCTGGTTGGGTGACTTTGGGCCAGTCACTCATTCTCACCTGAACCCAATTTATAGTCCTGTAGTTGCGGGAGAAAGGTGAGAATCTTGAGTATGTCGGCTGCTTTGAGAAATAAAACATAAATTAAATAAAAATAAATTAGAAAGGGGTCAATGCAGAAGGATCCAGTGTATCTTGATAAGCTCGTTCAGTTTGGAAATCTGAGCAGCTTTTGAATGACATTTCCAAAGCTTGGCACATCCCTATTTAAATATCTCTTCTTGGTTTATAAGTTTGTGTTTTTCTTGTGTTGCCAACAAAGGTGAGAGGACAGAGAAGAAAATGCTCTTCAAAGCAAACTTTGGAAAAGAAGAAATATTTATATAAGGCAAACATTATTATGATGGAGTCCCAGTGTGTTTCATGCTGGGACCCAGCTATAATAAAATCTCCTTTGTGCCAATTGTCCTCTGAATATCACCCTGTCTGAAGTTATCTTGCAAAAGAAATCTGGGCATGAAATTTTAATCTTATTCCTTCTTCTTCTTTTTTTTTTTGGTACGTCTTTCTTCCCCAAATGCATAGAAATACAATCCTTATAAACAGGAAAGGTCACCCCAAACTTCCTCCTGATTCTATTGTTTTATGAGGAGAAGGTGGAGGAGGAAAATTATTCTATATTTCCCAAGCATTTTGATTACAACTATGGAAGAGCATTAATGGGAAACTTTCATCAGTGAACATGGTGGAGTTCAATCAGAGGTGGGCTCCTGGGGTGTGTGGCAGGGTTTAATTTAATTTAATTTAATTTAATTTAATTTAATTTAATTTAATTTAATTTAATTTAATTTAATTTAATTTTTTAATTTAATTTAATTTAATTTAATTTAATTTAATAATTTAATTTAATTTAATTTAATTTAATTTAATTTAATTTAATTTAATTTAATTTAATTTAATTTAATTTAATTTAATTATTTTTTGATTTAATTTAATTTAACTTTTTAATTTAATTTAATTTAATTTAATTTGGTGGAAACTAATCAAGGAGAGAAGCAATTTAGAACTAAGGAGAAATTTCCTGACAGTGAGAACAATTCATCAGTGGAATGGTTTGCCTTCAGAAGTTGTGGATGCTCCATCACTGGAGGTTTTGAAGAAGAGATTGGACAACCATTTGTGTGAAAATTCATAATCTTGGGGTGATTGGCCCAAAGTCCCCCAGCTAGCTTTCTTGGCTAAGGTGGACTAGAACCAGGGGTGGGCTTCAGATCCTTTAGCAACAGGTTCGCTTCCCCGTTGCTGGGTAGGCTAGCCGCCTGCACCACAGTGGGGGAGGGGGGCATTTTTCGCCCTCCCCAGGCTCCAGAGGCTTTCCTCGAGCCTTCAGGACAGCTTCCCCCGGGGTCCGGAAGTCCTCTGGAGGCCAGAAACAGGCCCGTTTCTGGACTTTTGGAAATTCCAGGTGACCTATTTTTTGCCCTCCCCAGGCTCTGGAGGCTTTCCTCGGGCCTTCAGGAGGGCAAAAACAGCTTCCCCAAAAGGTCTGGAGGCCCTCCAGGGGCTGGAAAGAGGACTTCTGGAACCTCTAGTAGGCCAGTTTTTTGCTCTCCCAGACTCTGTGTGCGGCCCCTGCACTTACCTGGAATGATGAACGGGCTGTGTGGAGACTCCTGGGAGGGGAGGGGCAGGGTGGAAGTGGCCAGCCAGGGTTGGCATTTGTGGGTTCGCTGAACCCCGGCGATCCTTGGCTGGATGATCGCCCGAACCCTGCCAAACCCCCAGGAGCCCACCTCTGACTCACGGATTTCCGCTTTCTAGCCTTAACCACTAGACCAAACAAAAGGAAGAACTTGCAAAGAATAAGTGCACGATCTACAGATGTATGCAGCTCAGGTCTGCAGCCTCTGAAAATCATTGCCAACAGATGGCTGCTCCATAGCTGTATGCATATATCCTCCTGGTCTTGGTCGAGAGATAGGGAACCGATATCTGCATTATTATTTTTATTAGTTTTGCACTTCCTACCGCTTCTGACGGCGGCTTCTGCGGAGAGGCGAATGAATACATGATTTGCTGAGTAGAAAGTGTCCCCTTAATCCTCTAGGAAAAAGTTGAGATATCTTGGCAGGCAGGGCTGAGAACGTCTGCTCAGATGCTGCATGAAATGTGTATTAACAAGATCACAACAGCCTGGTCCTAACACCCACCCCAGGAGCTACCTTTAATACAAAGTGCGGTGACTTTCTTTCTTTTCTTCCCTTATTTGCACTTTAGGAGAGGAAAATAAACACGACTTTGCATGTTCTATTTCCACCTGGCTGCCATACATTGCAAACAAAAGCTGTCCATTTGCAGCAGCTGAAAATCTTGATTTGATTACTCGACTTACAAGAGTCCATTTAGGGATCGTTCAAAGTTGCAAGGGCACTGAGAAAAGTGACTTACAGTCGTTTTTTTCACACTTATGACCATTGCAGTATCCCCATGGTTATGTTTTTTGTTTTTTTTTAAAATTTGATTTATATGCCGCCCTTCTCCGGAGACTCAGGGCGGCTTACAATGCGTTAAGCAATAGCCTTCATACTTTTGTATATTTATACAAAGTCAGCTTATTGCCCCCACAAACTGGGTCCTCAATTTACCTACCTTAGAAAGGATGGAAGGTTGAGTCAACCTTGAGCCTTGGCGAGATTCGAACTTAATAATTGCAGACAGCTGGAGTTAAATTACAATGCATTAGTCTGCTGAGCTATCCAGGCTCCTGTGATCAAAATTCAGAACCTTGGCAACATTTATGATGGTTGCAGTATCCCGGGTAGTGGTGGGATGCTGCCGGTTTAACAACAGGTTCGGTGAGTGCACGCTTTGCACATGCGTGTGCCTAAGGCACTTGCACACAGCGCTGAAAATCGAGCATTTAGAAGCTCAGCTGCTTACCTCCCAAGTTAGCAATGGTAAGTAGAACAGTGAGTGGAGGGGGGGAATCAGCTGTGTTGCATGATTGAGATGAGCTACAAAGCAGGAAATAAAGGACAGGATAGAGCGGTGGCGGGTGGGCGGAACCTGGTGGAGCAGTAGACTAAAGCGCTGTTAAATAGCACTTAGCTGCCTGCAATTACTGCAAGTTCAAATCTCACCAGGCTCAAGGTTGACTCAGCCTTCCAGCCTTCCAAGGTAGGTAAAATGAGGACCCGGTTTGTGGGGGCAATAAGTTGACTTTGTATAAAAAAGAACACCGCTTAGGGGGCCCCCGAAAGCCCTACTAAGCAGGTATATACAAAAGTATGAAGGCTATTTCTTAACGCATTGTAAGCCGCCCTGAGTCTCCGGAGAAGGGCGGCATATAAATCGAACCAATAAATAAATAATAAATAGATAAATAAACACTACTGGTTCGCCAGAACCGGTCCAAACCAGCTGAATTCCACCTCTGATCTCGGGATTATTTGATCCCCCCCTTTTTTTGTAGACCTTCTGACAATCAAAGTCAATGGGGGAACCCAGATACACTCAACAACCATGTTACTAACTTAACAGCTGCAGTGATTCACGTAACAACTATATCAGGAAATGAGGTAAATTTCACTGAACTGTCTCTCTTAGCAAAGGAAATTTTGAGCTGAATTGTGGTCGTAAGTCGAGCACTACCTGTATTCTACCTGCAAATGGAGACGCTTCAATTTGAGATGGAGGCGACATAGATTAATTCCCAACAGCCTGCACCTGGGTTCAACAGTGATGGGACACAGGGAAGAAAAATGTCCTGCAGAAAACACAGCTCCACAACGTAATCCTTGCAGCAGTTCCATTTGCACTACTCAGGTAACCCTGAGAACACAGACAAATTTTCAGAGTTTGCAGTGATCCAACCAGCACACAAGTAAATAATTCAGCAGGAATCATTTATAGAAGAAACTTCTTTATATACAATAATATAAAGCATGATCAGAGGTGGTATTCAGCCGGTTCTGACCGGTTCAGACAAAGTGGTAGTGGCAATTTTAACTGGTTCACCGAACCGGTAAATACCACCTCTGGCTGACTCCACCGATCCACCCATTCGCCTGCTCGACGCTCATCCCACCCACTCATGCCCTATATATGTTGTCTTCACCATGCGGCCCAGCTAATTGCCTCGCCAGTCACCTCCATGCCTCACCCGCTCTGCTCAGCTCACCAAAGATAAGCATGCCATCCGCTCACCATTCGCCTTGGGTCAGGGGCTGGGGCCCAGGGATGCGCCATTCCCCAAGGCCCAGAAGCCTCCACCTGCTCGCCACCCACCATCCTCCTCGGCCAGGTCAGGGAACGCACCTTTCCCCGTCTCCGGCCTTCCTGGGGCCTCCTCTTGCATGCTGCCCGTTCTCTCTTCACCACGCATTGCCCTGTTTCCCCTCCTTCAGAGGCCCCAGCCCTTACTCAATCTCCCTGCTTCCTCCCCCATGACCGCCTCTTTCTTCATCCCGCAACCTTACCTTCCTCCCACGGCTGGCTGCCAGGGAAAGGCAAGCCAGGGCTTAGCCATTGCCACTGGGCTCCCCGCCAGGCTGCATTTGTTCACTCCCCTTGTTGTGAGATGCCTGAAGCTGCCTCTACTTTTTTTCGGTGCAAGAAGCCTTCCAGCTGCCGCCTCTTTGCTAGCTGGAACTGAGCCGCCAGTGGCGGCTGGCTGCAGGCTTCCGCTTCTCGAATGTGCCAAAAAAGAGCTTCAGTCAGTCCTGTTGCTGCTGTCGCCACCCTGTTCTTCACTCCGGCCACGCACGCCCACCCCATTGCCTGCTGCACCGTAGCGGAAGGAAAGTATCTTTTCTGCAATGCAAAAATCTTATTCCGCACTCTGTTAGCAGTGTGTCTCCAGGAAATATAATATTTTCTTCATAAATGAACTATCCTCTCACTAACCACAAGGTCACTACTCAGAGTGGATTCGGTGTTGAAGCGCCGTCAGGAATTTTTTCCTCTCAATTGCTTTTGTTAACAAAGAGAGAGAGAGAGAGAGAGAGAGAGAGAGAGAGAGAGGGAGAGAGAGAGAGAGAGAGAAAGAATCAATACTGTTATGTATTGATACTTTTAAGCGGGAGTTTCAAACCTGCCTACATTTCTGATTGGCTGACAGTCTCTCCAGGATTGTATATAAGGAGGACTGCAGCCTCTGAGTTTTTGCTGAAGTCTCACTGTATATTAAGGAGCTGTTGTCACTTGCTTGCTTGTGCCTCTCATCATTCCCGAACCACTTCATTGGCGACGAGGATGGGATTGAGGCTACAAGAAGCCAACCAGTGAGACCACGAGCTTCAGCTAGGCGACGAGGCGAACCACAGGAGACATACCGGACATGTCTGCCTACGTTCCGCCCAAGCCTTTTGATCCGACCCGCGAAAAATGGGTCTCGTACCTAACAAGGTTTGAATGCTCGCTAGAAGCCAGCGACATGCAGGGCCTCTCGGCTAATCGAAAGAGAGCCCTATTCCTAAGCCACTGCGGACCGGACATGTTCGAGATGGCCGAGTCACTGTGTGAGCCAACGCCGGTTCAAACAGTCTCATGGGACACCTTGATGGCAACTCTCCGGGCTCACTACGCTCCCGTCCCCTCCAAGTTCGTGCAGCGATACCAACTGAGGCAGCGCGTCCAACGAGAGGGAGAGCCGGTCAGCGCATACATGGCCAGCCTGAGAAAAGCCGCAACTCATTGCGACTACAGAGACTTGGACGATGCGTTGCTTGAGCAACTGATCTGTGGTGTTCGGGACATTAGGCTGCAACGGCGTCTGCTCGCCAAGCCTGATCTGACGCTTGCCGGAGCCCTTGACGAGGCCAGGGCTCACGAAGCCTCCACAAAGGCCGCTGAAACGCTACAGCGCCCGCCGACCAGCAAAGACAGCCCCAAGTCTGCCCCGGTGCACAGAGAAGACGCCGGATCCAGCTCGGAGTCCGAGTCGGATGAGGACGTCTTCCGAACAGAGCACCGGAGAAAAGACACTGGCAGCCCCCGGCGAAGCTGTTCCAGCTGTGGCGGGCACCATGATAGACTGTCCTGCAAATACAGAGAGGCTATTTGCAGGCGTTGCGAGAAAAAGGGGCACTTGGCGCGAGTCTGCAGAGCCATTCTGCCCAGAAGACTCAAACCACGTGAGCGCCGCAGCCAACCGGAATCAGCGCGCCAGAAGCAGCCAACGAGAGAGGGCGGTGCGAAAAAACGGCGCGAATTTGAACCGCGAGATGGCCGCAGCATACACATCGACCAGGCCAGCACAACGGTCGAGGACAAAGTCAGCACGGTGGTCGAGATCAACGGAAGACCGTGCTCAATGGAGATCGACACCGGATCAGCTCTCTCCATCATGTCGTGGACAACCCTAAAGACCCTCCTGCCGTCGTTCCGGAAGGATCAACTCTCCAGACAGAGACTGCGCATCCTAGATTACCAGGGGAACCGAGTCCCCCTCGAAGGCGTGGGCACGTTCCGGGTCACCTACGGAGACTACGAAAGAGACCTGCCGCTGACCATCGTCACGAAGCAGCTGCCGAGCCTCCTGGGCATGGGGTGGTTCCGAGCCCTTGGCATGGGCTTCACCGGCGTCCACCTGATGTCCAAGTCAACCCTGAAAGACAGCCTCCTGTCCGAGTTCCAGGACGTTTTCGGGGACACGTTGGGCAAGTATGTGGGGACCCCTATTTCACTAAACTTAGACCCCAACGTAGCCCAAGTAAGACTAAAGGCCAGACGAGTGCCGTTCGCATTAAAACCAAAGATCGATGCAGAACTGGACAAACTGATTAAGCAAGGGGTGTTGGTTCCCGTTGACCATGCCAAGTGGGAGACCCCCATAGTCACCCCAGTTAAGTCCGACGGCTCAATCAGAATTTGCGCCGACTACAAGTGCACGATCAACAAGGCTTTGCAGCCGAGCGCCTATCCGGTGCCGATCGTGCACCATCTACTACACTCCCTGGGCCCCGGAAAAATTTTTGCCAAATTAGACCTGGCCCAAGCCTATCAACAGTTACCGGTCGACGACGCCACGGCAGAGGCGCAAACGATCGTGACTCATAGGGGTGCATTTAAATGCACCAGGCTCCAATTTGGGGTGAGCGTCGCACCCGGCTTATTTCAAAGCACCATGGAGCGCCTGTTGCAAGGACTTCCGGGAGTAGTCCCCTATTTCGATGACGTCTTAGTCAGCGCCCAAGACGAACACCAGCTAGGGGACAGGGTACGGAACGTCCTGTCCAGATTCAGAGAAGCGGGACTAAGACTTAAAAAGAACAAGTGCAGGATAGCGGTCCCCTCGGTAGAATTTCTGGGGTACAGGGTGGACGGCACAGGCATCCACCCTACCGAAAGCAAGGTGAGGGCCATCAAAAGCGCACCAGCCCCCAAATCCAAAGCTGAGCTCCAAGCCTTCCTTGGACTGCTCAATTTCTACTCAATGTTCCTAAGAGATAAGGCCACGGTCGCTGATCCCCTTCACAAACTCTTAGGGAAGAATGTACCATGGGTCTGGGGGAAACCGCAAGCGGCCGCTTTCGAGGCAGTAAAAAAACTCCTATCTGAGGACAGTTTCCTGATCCAATACAATGCAGAGCTGCCGCTCGTCTTAGTTTGCGACGCCTCCCCCGTAGGAGTTGGTGCCGTCCTAGGCCATAGACTGCCGAACGGCCTAGAGGCACCCATTGCCTTCTACTCCCGAACTCTGTCCAGCACAGAACGAAACTATAGCCAATTGGACAGAGAGGCTCTGGCTGCGATTGCGGGGGTTAAGAAGTTCCACGAATACCTCTATGGCCGAAAATTCGAACTTGTGACTGACCATAGACCGTTGCTAGGACTGCTAGCAGGCGACAGGCCAACCCCCGCTGCCCTCTCCCCCCGTTTAACAAGATGGGCGATTTTCTTATCGGCCTACTCGTACCAGCTCGTCCATCGGCCTGGGCGGACCCTGGGTCATGCGGATGCCCTTAGCCGTTGCCCCCTTCCCGACCTGCTGGACAACCCAACACCGGAAACCTCCGTCCTGTTGTTGGACACGTTAACCTTGGGGCCCATCTCCTCCGGCGAGGTGGCGAAGGCATCAAATAGAGACCCTGTTATCCGGACTGTTATGGGTTGGGTTTTGAAAGGGTGGCCGGACAAGGTGGTCGGGGAGGAGTACCAAGGTTTTGCCAACAAACGAAATGAACTGTTTACGCAAGGGGGGTGCTTACTGTGGGGTGACAGAGTGGTAATTCCAGCAAAACTACGAGATAGAGTTTTAGAGTTATTGCACGAAGGGCATCCCGGCATCGTTAGGATGAAGTGCTTAGCCCGCAGCTATGTCTGGTGGCCCAACATGGACCAGGTCATTTCCGAGTGGGTGGGGAAGTGCAGACCCTGCCAGGAGTCTCGCCCCGATCCCCCAGTAGCGCCCATCCGAGAGTGGGAAAAACCAAAAGGCCCATGGGGGAGGATCCACATTGATTTTGCCGGCCCGTTCCATGGCCAAACGTTTTTAATAGTAGTGGATGCCTTTTCAAAATGGCTCGAAATTGTATTAATGCCATCCACAACGGCCGAAGCGGTTATCAAGGCCCTAAGAAAGTTGTTTGCCACCCACGGCCTGCCGGATACCTTGGTGTCGGACAATGGGCCCCAATTTACAGCAACCCTTTTCGAAGGCTACTTGGCCGGCCTGGGAATCCGCCATGCCCTATCAGCCCCATTTCACCCGGCTTCCAACGGATTGGCTGAACGATTTGTCAGGACGGCCAAGGAAGCACTGTCCAGATTAGACAATGGGGACTGGCAGGCCAGGATAGATCAATTCCTTGCGGTTCAGCATGCATCACCATGCACGGCAACCGGGAGAAGCCCAGCAGAGCTCCTCATGGGGAGAAAGCTCCGGTGCGTGTTGGACAGGCTTCACCCTAACTATTCGCACGAAAACTTTAAGGGAGAGACCTGTGGCTTAAGGCAGTTTCAGGTTGGGTCCCCGGTGTTCGCTCGCAATTATGCCAGCGGTCCTCTGTGGGTTGCAGGAACCATAGTGGGGATAACAGGCCCAAAATCATACACGGTGGACGTGGGGGTAGATAGACTCTGGAAGCGCCACATAGACCAACTGAGGAAACGGGTGGTTGGCGAGGCAAACATCAACGCAGACATGTCCGAGCCTAACTATGACCACTTCTCCAAAACAGCTAACTCAAGCCCGGGGCCGCGAGAATACTTAGCTGACAAGCCCTGGTTCCAGCGCCGCCCCAGCGAGTCGCCACTCCCAGCCGGGGATAACCACGCCCCGGACAAAATCCAGGAGGTTCCATTGGCGGAGCCGGGAGAGACAAAGAGTCCCTCCGACCAGCTCGACGCCTCACCAAACACTGAACTGCGCAGGTCAACTAGGGCGAGAACTCAGCCTAAGCACCTGCGAGACTTTATTTGTACATATGTTAATTTTTGAGTGTTAGTGCCTTCTGGGAAGGGAGGGGTGTTATGTATTGATACTTTTAAGCGGGAGTTTCAAACCTGCCTACATTTCTGATTGGCTGACAGTCTCTCCAGGATTGTATATAAGGAGGACTGCAGCCTCTGAGTTTTTGCTGAAGTCTCACTGTATATTAAAGAGCTGTTGTCACTTGCTTGCTTGTGCCTCTCATCATTCCCGAACCACTTCAAATACAATGTTTAAGTTGCACTAAGCCCACTTTGCATTTATGCTAGAAGCCAGCATCTTTTGAGACGCAGAAAATAGCTGGGAGTAAATTGGGAGGCAAGCTGATATTTTTTATCCTTGTCTTAAGCACTTGGACTACCTAGAAAGGACAATTGCTGACTTTCTACAGGAGCATCTTTTGTTAGAAAAAGAAAAAAAGGGGGATTGATTTTCTTTCTTTCTTCCAGCTAAATGAAAAGGGAGAAAGCCAGTGAATAAAGAAAGTGAGGTTAATAAAAGCTACTCTGGATAATTTGGAAGCAATCGCAAGTACTGGTCCTGAATTCCAGCTGTGTGGGATTCGGTAAATACCCCTCTGTTCCTTTGAGCAGACAAAAATCAAGGGTGCTAAATGTGTTCTCCGGTTGTGTGCTGTATAGATGAGTAATGGAGTTGAATTATTATTTTTTATTCTTTTACAATAGACACCGTGATTTTGCAGTGAGGATGTGCTCCTCAGAAGATGGCAAAGCATCTTCTACTTTTATCAGTAGAAGATATGAGGGGCTTCTACAAAGATCAAACTATTTTCCAAAGTACCAAAAAGCAAGACAAGAAACATTGGATAGAAACTAACCCAGGAGAGAAGCAATGAGGTGATATTCAGCCGGTTTGGATCTACATCAGTGGTGGGTTCCTCCCGGTTCAGCCCGGTTCCACCGAGCCGGTAGTGGTGACGATATGACGTCACTGAACTGGTTCTGCCCCCCTGCCCCCGCCCCTCCTGCATTATTCTTACCTTTTATTTGGCCCCACCCCCAATCTATTGCTGCCTCCTGAGTTCCAGCTGATGGGCTAGAGGGAAAAAATCTTTTTAAACTCTTGCCACGGGGCCGCCCTACAGCTGATCAGTGTTAAAAGAAAACAAATGAGTAGATCAGTGCCTGCAAAAACAAATGAGTAGACCAGTGCCTGCAAAAATAAATGGGTAGACCGGTGCCTCCAAAAACAAATGAGTAGACCAGTGCCTGCAAAAATAAATGGGTAGACCAGTGCCTACAAAAACAAATAGATAGACAGGGCCTACAAAAATAAATAGGTAGACCGGTGCCTCCAAAAACAAATGAGTAGACCGGTACAGCTCTGCAAGCAGTTAAAAGTCTGGTAGACCAGTACCTCTGCTAAATCCTAAAGAATTGTCACATGACCATCAAGCCACGCCCACAAAATAAGCCATGCCCACAGAACCAGTAGTAAAAACATTTAGAACCCACCCCTGATCTACATCACTGGAGGCTTTCAAAAAGAGACTGGACAACCATTTGTCTGAAATGGTATAGTCCAACCTATCCATGCTCAAGCACGGGGTGGGACTAGGAGACCTCCAAGGTTACTTCCAACTTTATTATTCTATGTTCTAAGATGACAAGATATCAATGGATAGAAGAAAATATTTTTAGCTCACGGTTCAACAGTGGGCTCCTTGATGTTCTCTGATCTTGGATATTTTCGTGCGGACATTTCATTACCCAGCTAGATAACATCATCAGTGCTACTCTCAGTGTGGTGTTACTTAGTCTGGTAATGAAACATCTGCAAGAAAACAACCAAGATCAGTGAGCACCAAGAACCACACAGACTGTCAGACTTCGATGCTATCTCAAAATTAATGAATTTCCAAACTGCCAATCTTTAAGGAAATCTTTTCTTTAATTGAGCACAGCCACCGGATCATGACTCAATGCGGACAAGACTGACCTTTTGCCCCCCAATCCCTCCCTTTCCGATCCCCAAATCTCTGCTTCTCATTGGCTATCTTCCAAGTCATTCTTCAGACTTCTTGTCTCGTCATTTCCCAGGAATGTCCCCCCTCCTCATTTCCACAACAACCCGACTTCAAAGGGATTTAGCAGGCAAAAGTTCAGAGCTTATCTCTCTCTCCTCTGCTCTCTATGCCAGCGTTGAAGCGCTGACACAGACAAGATTTCTTTTTAATAATTGATCTTGTTGCACTTGCAAGATGATGGAAGACAGGCTGGGATGAAACTTCAGGTAGTTTTAGATGCTGAAGTTCAATTTTGCCTATATAGTTCCCTGCACTTATGATGTTAATGGTCACGAGGAAAGATAGATATAGAAAGAATTAGTAGAAAAACAGATGAAGCTAAACTGAAGTGGTGGAAAGCATATTAAAGGACAAGAGCAGGGGAAGCAGAGCCACTTCTGTCTTTTTCCTTGCTTAAAGGACTTGTTTTGTCCATTTCTAGCTATCTTCTTGACCTTCAACTCCAACTTTACTCTTCTTTCTACCTGCAATTCAGGTATTTAATTGACCTGCTTTCTCTCCACAATGTAACAGCACACAGACAGGTGTCTTGGTTGTAAAAGGCCCTAAGGAACTCAAGTTTTTCTACAAACGTCTTCTTTCATAGACTAAATCGAGGCAATCTTTGTTTTTTTTGTACAAACACCAGCCTCAAGGTCACTTTCTTATGAAAGTTCGACTCTTCATTTTGAGGTTTTTTTTTCCCAGCATAGCTTCTTTCCATTGTGTATCATATACAACCCTTGGACAACAAAGGTGACCAACAACCAAGTATCGAAGTGCATAACACCAGACATGTCACAGGAAGGGGAAAAAAATCACTGTGTCTCACTTATTTTGGCCATTGTCAGGTGGGGGAATTCACTGGAGAAAGTAATTATGTTGGGAAGGGTTAGCTGTGAGAGGAAACCAGGCCATCAAAGAACATGATGGCTGGACACCATCAAAGCTGACATTAGCCAGAGCACAGAAAAGCTCAAAAAAGAATTGTAAGATCAGAAAATGTGGGGAGATCTGATCCATAGAAACACCATGAGTTGGATACAACTGAATGGAGAACATCATTGATATCATCATCACTAGATACAATGGAAAGATGTTGTATTAGTTAGGATATTGAATTTAGTAGCTGGAACATTAAAGTGTACAATGGGCCAAAACACACATGTTATAGCTGATTAGTTAGAAAGTGCTGACTCATGCATGAGGCAATCTACGCTGTGATTGGTTGCCGTAAGTACAAAGGGGGTGTTTCCCTTTTTCCCGCCTTTTTCTCTTCAGTGTGTTCTGTATACCTTTTAATTTACCTCATGATGTCTGTAGAGAAGAAAGTCCAGTTGCCTCCTGAAAAAACACCTTTGGGACAACCATGACCTGGATGACTGAGAATCTTTACAAACTTTTAGCTATACAATTTGGGATGAACACTCTTTGAATGGTGTGGGACTATGAATGGATTTCCAGAGGAAAAAAATTGCAGACTGCAGTAACCAGAAGCACCACTCAGGCGACCCTGAGGACACAGATAAACCTCCAAGTGGCCTCAACGACCCTCTAAAAGGATGCAAATGACCAGCTGTCCGCAAGGAATATAAATCCTTCCATTCCCCCACACTATCCTGTCAGATCTGAAGAAGCTTCTTGGATGAAAAGCAAAACGTCTTCAAAAGAAAAAAAAAAAAACAAGTCCAGTTGCCTCTTGAAAAAGCACCCTTGGGTTTACCTCATGATGTTCCTACGTTCTTTTTTTATATATATAATTTTTATTATAAATTAAAAACAAAAAACAGAAAAAGGACTATAACAAGACAAAATCACATACATACAACTGTGGTTGATTCAACCCCCATATATATACAGTTTCTAAATAATATTACATATCATCATACTACAGATTCGATTAGGTTTATCATATTGCATCTTGCACTTGTTAATCTTCTTATATAATAATAATAATAATAATAATAATAATAATAATAATAATAATAATAATAATAATAATAATAATTTTATTTCTATACCGCCCTTCTCCCGAAGGACTTAGGGCAGTGTACAGCCAGTTTAAAAACACAAGACACAACAATAATTAAAAATTAAAATAATTAAATAAATTTGGCTGATTTAAAACTCTAAAAATTAAAATACCCCAATTTAAAATGATTATATTGACAGCCCTGCCTGGCGGAACAACAAGGTCTTCAATGCGCAGCGGAACACCCGGAGGTCGGAGATCTTGCGTATTTCCGGGGGCAGTTCATTCCACAGGGCTGGGGCTCCCACAGAGAAGGCCCTCCCCCTGGGTGTCGCCAGCCGACATAACTTGGCTGATGGCACCCTGAGGAGACCCTCTCTGTGGGAACGGACTGGTCGGTGGGAGGCTATTGGTGGCAGGAGACGGTCTCGAAGGTACCCGTGTCCTATGCCATGGAGCGCTTAAAGGTGGTAACCAACACCTTGAATCGCACCCAGAAGACCACTGGGAGCCAGTGCAGCTCGCGCAGGAGGGGTGTCACGCGGGCACAACGGGTTGCGCCCATAACCACCCGCGCGGCCGCATTCTGGACCAGTTGGAGCCTCCGAGTGCTCTTCAAGGGGAGCCCCATGTAGAGAGCATTACAATAGTCCAGCCGGGAGGTGACAAGGGCATGAGTGACTGTGCGCAAGGCGTCCCGGTCCAGAAAGGGCTGCAACTGGTGGATCAGGCGAACCTGATAAAAGGCCCCCCTGGCCACGGCCGTCATGTGCTCTTCTAAAGACAGCTGTGCGTCCAAGAGGACACCCAGATTGTAAGCCCTCTCTGTGGGGGGCAAGGATTCACCCCCAATAGTCAGCGATGGCGTCTGCTGACTATATCGGGATGCCGGCAACCACAGCCACTCGGTCTTGGATGGGTTGAGTCTGAGCCTGTTCCTCCCCATCCAGGCCCGTACGGCCTCCAGGCAGCGAGACATCACATCAAGGGCATCGTTGGGGTGGTCTGGGGTGGAGATGTACAGCTGAGTATCATCAGCGTACAGGTGACACTTCACCCCAAAACCATGGATGATCTCACCCAGAGGCTTCACATAAATGTTGAACAGAAGAGGCGAGAGGACTGACCCTTGTGGCACTCCCCATGCGAGATGCCTCGAGGTCGACCTCTGCCCCACTGCCAACACGAACTGCGAGCGGCCGGAGAGGAAGGAAGAGAACCACCGCAAAACGGTGCCCCCTACTCCTAACCCTCTCAACCGCTGCAGCATGATACCATGGTCGATGGTATCAAAAGCCGCTGAGAGATCTAATAGGACTAGGACAGAGGAGCAACCCCTGTCCCGGGCCCTCCAGAGATCATCCACCAATGTGACCAATGCCGTTTCTGTGCTATGCCCCTGCCTGAAGCCCGACTGGTATGGGTCTAGATAGATAGCTTCATCCAGGTGTCTGGGCAGTTGTCATGCCACCACACTCTCAACAACCTTCGCCACAAAACAAAGGTTGGAGACCGGACGGTAGTTAACTAATTCAGCCGGGTCCAGGGAAGGCTTCTTGAGGAGGGGCCTCACCACCGCCTCTTTCAAGGCGGCGGGAAAGGCACCCTCACTCAGAGAAGCAGTAATATCTAATATTACCTTATTTATATTTAGTATGCTATTTACATATCTATGCCACATGCTTTCCTAACATCTATCTCATGACGTTTTTACTTCTATCCATTGGTACCATTTATCCCAGCTTTGATTGAAAGTTGATTGTTGTCTATCTTTAAGAATATATGTTAATCTATCACATTCTCCACACCACAAAATTTTGTTAATAATCATCTGATCCGATGGTACTTCTTTCCCTTTCCAAAGTTGTACATATGCAATTCTAGCCGCAGTGGTAATATGTATGAAAAGGTACCAGTCTGCTTTCCTTATGCCCCCAGGGTTTATTCCTAATAAGTAGACCTCTGGTCTCAATTGAAAGCTGACTCCTGTAATCTCCATGAGCCAATCTTTTATCTTGCTCCAATAGTTTTGGGCTTGTAGACATGTACCTATGTTCTTGACTAACTTGTCTTTGTTCCTTCTGGATGGTGACAGAGACTGCTGTAAATTTGAATATCAAATTATATTTATAAATGTATAAAGAAACCACAAGTTTGTGTTAAGTGCCTCCCATTTCATCTGGACAGCTGCTGTGCAATTCCCTGACAGTATAAAAGAATACTGCAGGAGTGAGCAAGAGTTATCCTTTCTCTTCAAGGTCACGTTCCCTTAGAAACCACCTGCTTTGGGCTCTTTGCCCAGAATGAGAACTGAAGCGAGTCATGGAGGAGACTGGAAACAGACATCCTCTTTCATTGTTCTGACTTCTTTTATTTCTCACTGACAAGCTGATATCTTGACCTGTTTCTCTTTCTGACACATCCTACACAAGCTTCCAAGCAGCTGTCTTCCAAGGAAGGGACGGAAAACAATTATCAAAGTCCTTTCAAAATTAGAGCCTGGCTTACATGAGGTGTGATGTAAAGGCTAGAAACAATCAGGCATCACAAAAATGACAACTTCGATCTATAACTTTCATAGCTCATACTAGCAAACCTTTTTCAACTTAGACAAGGTGTCATGGGAACTTTTTCAAAAGGCCCATTGTTCTGATCATGGACAATTAACAATGATTGAAAAGCAAGAGAGTTAGATTGCTCTGCTTCATGTAGTCTAGCTCTTTAAGATGCTACATTGCCAGGGCAAGTCGCCGGTATATAAACAGAGACTCCTGTTCTGTTCCCAACCCCACGCACACACACCAACAGACGTTCAGGAGTTAAAGACCAAACCAGCCGGCAAAATCCTTTTCCTTATGATAACGGAACTTGGCAACAACCTAGTGGCTGCCTGCCAAGAGTTTATTATTTACAAAGAGGAGAGATAATTTCTCCCCACTTCTGGTACATCAAAGGAAAGCAGCTCAATAATTACAATCAAGTCCAGAGATAATCCAGTCTTAAAGCAAAAGTCCAGCAATGCAGAATGGCGTGGAAGCTTTCAGTTTTGTTCGTCACAAGGTTTGACTGGCCACCACGCTCCCTTTTATATCCTGTGGGATGTGGTCCAGTGACTCAGCCTAATCTCAGGCATGCCCTTTCTTCTGTTGCGCACATTTATCTCTGCAACGCTGGTGTGGGTCCAGCCAAGACTCATTACCCTCATCACTGTCCATCTGTGGCTGCGTGGACGTGCTTGGCCCCAGGCCTATCTCTTGCCCTTCGGCGGACACCGAAGGCATTGCCAGAGAGGAGGGTCCTGGAGAGGGAGGCCTTGCCAACTCCTCCCCTTCACTCTCGGAGTCCTCTCCTAACGATGACACAGGCTCCGGTAACGGAGCCACAACATCTCCATTCTAGCACTGATGATGTTACTTAGTGGGGTAATGAAATGTCTGCAAGAAAATAACCAAGCTCAGAGAGCACCAAGGATCCCACAGTTTCCATATTGTTGCCAAGAACTCAATATGGATGTGTCAATATGGTAACTAAGAGTTGACTCAACTCTAGAACTTAGATGGGAGACCAAGATGGAAGATTAGATTGCAAAATTCAAACATGGCCATAGCAAACTGTATCCATGTAGTTTTCTGGAAAACAATGGGGTCACCAGTAATTAAGCTTGATCTGAACAAACAAACCCAACTCCCTTCTGGCATTGATGATGTTACTTAGATGGGTAATGAAACATTTGCAAGAAAATAACCAAACAAACAAACAGCCAAATGATTGTCCAATCTTTTCTTGAAAACCTCCAGTGATGGATCACTCACAATATCTGGAGGCAAGTCGTTCCATTGATTAATCATCCTCTCTGTCAGACAATTTCTCTTTATTTCCAGGTTGGATCTCCCTCCACCTATTGCTTCTTGTACGATACATTCCAACAGTTCATCTTAGCTTCATCTGTTTTTCTAGACAGCTAGGTATATTTCAGTGGTGGGTTTCAATTTTTTTTGTTACCGGTTCTGGGGCGTGGCTTGGTGGGCATGGCAGAGGAAGGCTACTGTAAAATCTCCGTTCCCTCCCCTCTCCAGAGGAAGGTTACTGTAAAATCTCCATTCCCTCCCCACTCCAGAGGAAGGATACTGTAAAATCCCCATTTCCTCGCAATCAGCTGGGACTTGGGAGGCAGGGAATAGATGGGGAGGGGGCCATCAGAATTTTTACTACCGGTTCTCCGAACTACTCAAAATTTCCGCTACCGGTTCTCCAGAACTGGTCAGAACCTGCTGAAACCTACCTCTGGTATATTTCCAAATGAAGTGTTGAGTTTCTTTGTGATTTTAAGAATGTCTATGATGCTTTTGTGTTCTTATAGCCATTCTTTAAATAAAGGTGATGCCAGAGAATTCAACAATGCAAACCGAGAGAGTGGTGATTACACTTTCAAAGCTCCAAATCATCAAACTGTCTTAAAACAGTTTGAGAGAAGTTCAGTATAAGTTGAAGGGAAGTTAAATACAGGTTTAATTATGAATGAAAGGCTAAAATGAACATCGGAGAGTGTGAATGAATGTCAGTCAGGTTATTATGGGTGTACAGTATACAGAACTAGAAATTCACATGTCAATCATAGTCACACTATGTCATGCTAGCATATGTCATGCTAGGTTGAATGGTGATAATGGGAAAAATGAGTGTGCTATGGGAAAAACAGCACAAATAGTGTAAAAATTATGCTTTTAGAATCATGGGGCTGGAAGGGACCTTGGAGGTCTTCTAGTCCAACCCCTTGCCTGAGTAGGAGTCCTTATATTATCCCAGACAAATGGCTGTTCAATCTTTTCTTGAAAACCTCCAGCAATGGAGCACCCACCAGTCTGGGAGGCAAACTCTTCCATTGATTAATCATTTTTATTGCCAGGAAATTCTTCCTTATTTCTAGGCTGGATTTCCCCCTGATGAGCTTCCATCCATTACTCCTTGACCTGCCCTTGTTATGGAGAATAAATCATTGCTCCATTCTCTGTGACAGCCCTTCAAGTATTGGAAAATACTATCATGTCTCCCTTTGCTCTTTGTTAGGCTTAACATATCTAGTGTCAGCGTTTCAACGCTGGCATAGAGAGCAGAGGAGAGCGAGAGATAAACTCTGAAACTTTTGCCTGCTAAATCCCTTTGAAGCCTGGTTGTCGTGGAAATGAGGGGAGGGGGCACATTCCTGGGAAATGACGAGAAAAAGAAGTCTGAAGAATGACTTGGAAGACAGCCAATGAGAAGCAGAGATTTGGGGATTGGAAAGGGAGGGATTGGGAGGCAAAAGGTCAGTCTTGTCCACGTGGAGTCATGATCCGGTGGCTGTGCTCAATTAAAGAAAGATTTCCTTAAAGATTGGCAGTTTGGAAATTCATTTAATTTTGAGATAGCATCGCAGTCTGACATCTAGTTCCTTTAGCTGTTCATTGTACAGTTTAGCCTCCAGACTCCTGATCATCTTTGTTGCTCTTCTCTGCACTCTTTCTAGGGCAGTGATGGTGAACCTTTTCGGCACCGAGTGCCCAAACCGGAACGCCGTGCATGTGTATGCTTGTGCATGCGCCACAGCACCGGAAACCCGAAGACCAGGTGGCTGGCACACACATGCCTATTTTTTTGCTGTTTTTTGCTATTTTTCGGGCTGTTCTCAGGCTGTTTTTCGGGGCATTTTTCAAGCCATTTTCACACCATTTTTGGATCATTTTTTGCCCAAAAATGGCCCCGAAAATGGCCCGGTTTTGGGCCATTGTTTAGGCCATTTGTAGGCTGTTTTCTGGCACTATGGTGCCTGCAAAGACCAGCTGGCCAGTGTGCCAGAAACCAGAAGAGCAGCTGGCAACAGCGTGCGTGCCCACAGAGAGAGCTCTGTGTGCCAACTCTGTCACGTATGCCATAGGTTCGCCATCACGGTTCTAGGGTCTCAACATCTTTCTTGTATTGTAGCGACTAGAACGGGATGCAATATTTCCAAAAAAGCCAACACAGTTCTAGGCTGCATAAACAGAGGGATAGAATCAAGATCACGGGAAGTGTTAATACCACTTTATGATGCCTTCGTAAGGCCACACTTGGAATATTGCACATAGTTTTGGTCTCCACGATGTAAAAAAGATGTTGAGACTCTAGAAAGAGTGCAGAGAAGAGCAACCAAGGTGATTAGGGGACTGGAGGCTAAAACATATGAAGAACGGTTGCAGGAACTGGGTATGTCTAGTTTGATGAAGAGAAGGACTAGGGGAGACATGAAAGCAGTCTTCCAATATCTCAGGGGCTGCCCCAAAGAAGAGGGAGTCAAGCTCTTCTCCAAAGCACCTGAGGGCAGGGCAAGAAGCAACGGATGGAAACTAATCAAGGAGAGAAGCAACCCAGAACTAAGGAGAAATTTCCTGACAGTTAGAACAGTTAATAAGTGGAACAACTTGCCTGCAGAAGTTGTGTATGCTCCAACACTGGAATTTTTTAAGAAGATGTTGGATAACCATTTGTCTGAAGTGGTGTGGGGTTTCCTGCCTAAGCAGGGGGTTGGACTAGAAGACCTCCAAGGTCCCTTCCGACTCTGTTATTCTATTCTATTCTATATGTGGCCTCAGTGGTGCAATATATTATCACTTCTTGTGATTCTGATGCTATCCTTCTGTAGATACAGCTTAGGACTGCATTGGCTTTTGTGGCAGCTGCAGCACATTGCTGGCTCATATTTAACCAGGAGACCTCGATTCCTCTCCCAGGCACTACTGTTGAGCCAGGTACTAATCATTCTATATCTGTATATTTGATTTTTCCTGCCTAAGTGCAAACCTTACTTTTTTCGCCACTGAACTGCACCTTGTTGGATAGGGCCCAATGTTCAGATTTGCCAAGAATCTGCTGAATTTTGAGTCTAACTTCCAAAATGTTAGCAATTCCCTCCCAGCTTTGTATCATTAAGGTTGCAATTTTTTTTTTTTAAGGTATGGAGCAGAAAGGAGACAAAAGAATTCAAAAAAGGCAATGGACCATGTACAGACACAAGAATGAATGAAAATGGTGATTGTTTGATGAGAAACTGCATAGAGAATAAGATCTATTTTCAATACATGGTTTAAACATTAATCTATTCATATGTACATATCTCTTTGAAGGGAATGTTTGAAAGAAGCCTGACATTTTATATTCATAATGGGAGATTGAGAGAATTAGTGAAAAATAATAAGGGGGTGAAAGATTCTAAGTATGACATCCTTGGCAGTATCAGGAAATGATCTTTGGAAAAAACCCTCTAATGAAAGCAATGACGGGGAAGATAGGAGTCCTATATAAAAGGAAAAAAGTTTGAAGATGGTTAAATCTCCCAAGAGAATGAAGGAAATTGAACATAAAGAAAGAGGAGGTAGAAGTTGCTAGGAACAGAATGAAAAGAATTATATTACAGAGTGCTATAAAAATGAATGGAGATATGATGATGAGAACATAAAAAAGAATTTTTGGTGAAATGATGAGACAGGGAGACCGAAGATGGAGAAAATGTATATAGGTAGTCCTCGATATATAACCACAAAGGTAGAGGTGACCAAGCCAAGTCTGAGGGAGGGGTCAAATGCATCATCAGTCTCGCACCCACAAGAGATCTAAAAGTCCAGCCCACCGTGAATTCCACTGACTCTTATCTACCGCCCATTTGCTTGGACGGTTAGTAGTTCAGATTCTTGTAGAGAGTGTTAGCATGTAATAAACCCAAAGTCATTTGGAACCCTGGTGGTGCAGTGGTTAAAATGCAGCATTGCAGGCAGAAACTCTGCCTACAGCCAGGAGTTCGATCCTGATGGGCTCAAAGTTGACTCAGCCTTCCATCCTTCTGAAGTCAGTAAAACGAGGACCCAGATTGTTGGGGAAAATATGCCTGCAGTTTCCCTGCCAAGATTTCAGAAGTGTTTTGACATTACAAATGAAAGCAGATATATACGTGTCCCAGGATAATGGTGCGAGATCGAATTTGGGTCAGTCACTGGGACCAGAGATTTACTCTTCCAAGGTATGTTTTGCCATTGCCTGCTTCCTAGGGCTAAAAGAGAGGAACTGGCCTAAGGTTACCCAGCTACTTTCATGCCTAAAGTGGGTTTTTAGTCTGATGTCTTAACTATCACATCATATGGGTTCTCCATGAAGAAATTACAAAGTGTTTAAGCGTGCCCGGGAAAAGTATTGGCCAAATTCTCACTGAAAGGGTATGAAAGGTGAGAATGAATAAGTTTACGAAGTACAGCATGCTGAAGATGTACAGAACAGACTCTCCTCTTCAGCAGGTCACTGAGAAATGTTTGGATGTAAGCAAGCTTTTTTTTTTAATGTCTATTGATTTAGAGGAAGCATATGACAAAGAGAGCAGGTTTGCATTACAAAATATATTGTTCAAATATGAAGTACAGAGGAAGGACATTTGCTGAATGCAATAACATGGTGAGTTGGCCACAGTGAGTTGTCCTAGACTCTTCACATACAAGGAACTAGAAATTGTAAAGGTAATAAGTGGAAAGGAATAGTTAAGAAGTAGGTGTGATAAGACAAGAACTAATAGGTTCAACAATAAATGGGTTCTAAATGAACATGTCAGGGTTCCGATGGATGCCCTATTTAAATCATGAGCCTCAAGCCAAGCTTCAAAAGAAATCCAGTTATTTATTAGATGCTTCATGTCAGCACATTCTCAAATGAAGTCAGCTCTGACCCTACGTAATTTATGCCCCAATCATGACCCTGTTTCCCCACTCCCCCTCACATTCGCCAATGGAGCCATTTCGTGGGTTGTAGAGAGCACTCCCCTCCGGCCACTGTGGGTAACCCTGGAATATAGCCTTGAGAGAGATAAGTCTGGAATATGCATCTGTCTTTAGCTGCTGTGCCTTTTTGTCAATTTCCCATCCCTCCTTGCTTATGGCAACTCGAGAGCAGGCCAGGGATGCTTTGCAATTTGACAGAACGTGGACTGAATACAGCTAATCTAATTGAAATGTTAATGGTCCATGTATGATATGCCATAGGCTAAATAAATAAATAATAAATCGTCACCACCCCTATTACCTTCAGAATCCAAACCAACTCTTGGTGGATTGGGTATCCACACCATGGCAAGGCACAGAAAACCCAAACGAGTCCACAAATCCAGCTGGGCATATTAGAAACACACGACTACTAAGTATTTAGCTGACTCACTAAAGAAAGATGTTGCACTAACAGAGCCAGCTGGAATTGCTGGGCAACACGGATAAGAAGATCCTATTTTTCTTGTGTTCTGCTTGTAAGGTTTCCCAAAAGAATCCGACATAAGATTGCCTTAGGAGAGGAAAAGTGCAACATTCTTTATTTGAGTGTTAATTGGTTAATGTGCCATTGATTTCTGGAACCAAACTAATCTTGGCAGGGGAAAAAAAATGTAATAGCTTTGGGGCTTCATTTCTTTCTCACCCATTTGTCCTCTCTCTGATTCTTCCTCCCACACACAACCAGCTACTCTAGTTAAGTTTTATGCAGTCAAAGACACATGAAAGAACAATAGTAAGTCTTTTTGACAACTCTATACGTCTGGTCTTACTAAGTTGAAAGCCATTGCAAAATAGTTTCTGCCTGAAGTTCTTTATGTGTAATCTGTTGGGACTTGTTGTGGTCCGCCAACAGCCTGCAGAGCTGGCAGCAGAGTTGAACAGTGAGGAGGCTGGGGAGGACTATGGGACAGTCCTGGAGTCTGGGGAAGGCTCGGATGATGGCTCTGCATTGGAGGCAGAGATGAGGCCAGGGCCATCTGGGAGGTACGTGCTGCCTCCGGAGCCTCCAGAGTTGGACCTCAGTGAGTCAGAGGAACAGGGGGAGCCTGTTCGCAGTGCGTACATATGCAGAGCTGCCAGAAGCCAAGAACAGCTAAAACAAAAGGGACAACTTGGGAATAATGCCTGGAGATGATTGGCCCCTCCCATAAGGCTTAAAAGAGGAGCAAAGGCATGTGGGCACTTTGCAGGAAAGCAAAGTAGTTAATACTGTTCCCAGTTGGCATCTCTGTTTGATTCTGGAATCTGTGTGGCTTTGCCAATTAGGTCTTTGGCAGTGTGTCAAGGGAGATAAAGGTGGATGATTATCCCGAAGGACTTCTCCTGAAGGACTCTTTATAACTAATTGGGACTCATCTGTGAATGAACAGAATTCATTCTGATACTCCCCCTCCACACCCACAGCAACCAATCACAGTGCAGTTTGCCTCAAGCAGGAGCCAGCCCTCTCCAATCAATCAACTATAACTGTGTGTTCTGACTCATTGTAGAACCTCATTGCTCCAGCTACTAAATGTATATATCTTAATAAAAATTGAGGCAGAGGAATAGATAGATAGATAGATAGATAGATAGATAGATAGATAGATAGATAGATTTATATAAGAATAGATAAATTTATATATTTTTTATAGATTTATCAATATAGATATATAGCTATAGCTATAGATGGATAAATTTATAAAAATATACAAATATATAAATCTCAGAGCATACGGGGGCACATCAGCAACATTATGAGGTAAATCAAACAGCATATAGACCCCACAGAAGAAAAAGGCGGGAAAAAAGGGATACTCCCCCTCCACACCCACCCACCAATCACAGCGCAGATTGCCTCATGCAGGAGCCAACCGTCTCCAATCAATCAACTATAATTGTGTGTTCTGGCTCATTGTACAACACCATGGTTCCAGCTACTAAATTTAAATATCCTAACACACTCCCACGACTGACCCATTCCTTTGGGAGATCAAGGGTGAAGGCCTGGTTGGAAGACTAACTTTCTCAAGAAAAGGGAGTTGGTGAGGAGAGCAGAAACTTCCTTGACATTGCTACCTGTCCTCAGTCATTTGAGGTCATTTTCATCTCCACTCAGCTTCTGGCTCGAGTAATAAAACCAGTCTGGAGAGGGAAAAAAATGCCTGCAGCAACAGAGCAGGGATGCTCAAAGATGAACGGACCAAAGGCTACCTGCATACAAATTGGGAGCTCTTCAGCAGCCCAACCGCACATTGAAATTCCTTCTTTTTTTACAGATGGGCCCTGAGGGGCACCCGGTGAATCATACAGACATAGAATTGTGGAATCATAAAGACTACAAGGATCGTCCAGTCGAATCTTCTGCAATATGCAGAAAATCCAATTAAGAGGTAGCTGTCCAGCTCCTTCTTAAAAGCCCCCAGAGATGAATTTACAACCTCTAGAGGTAGACTAGTCCACTGTTCACCAGAAAGTTTTCCCTTATATTTTAATGAAATCTGAGGCGCTTCTAGCTACACCTTTCAATTCTGGTCCTAGTTTTCGTAGCCATAATAGTTCTTGACCGTCTTTCCCTATGGGACATTTTTTATGCACCTGAGCACTGATATGTCTTTTCTCATTCCTTTCTCCGAAGTAACCACCCAGACTCCTTCAGCCTTTACTCATAGGAAATCTCCTCAAGTGCTTTTCTGTCATAGGTTCAGTTCCTTTTCTGTGGAGTCCTTGGTGTTCTTTGAGTTTGGTAGTTTAATTGCAGACCTTTCATTTCCCAGTTAGGTAAGATCAACTGTGCTGGAAGGGAATTGGGTTTATGCAGTGATGGGATTCAAGTAATTTAACAACTTGTTCTCTTCCCTAATGATTTCTTCCAACAACCAGTTTTCCAAACTGCTCAGAAAGTTAAGAACCAGTTCTCCTGAAGTGGCGCGAACTGGCTGAATCCCACCACTGAGTTTATGGAGGGGAGAATGAGAAAGGGAGGAGGAGGAGGAGGAGGAGGAAGAAGAAGAAGAAGAAGAAGAAGAAGAAGAAGAAGAAGAAGAAGAAGAAGAAGAAGAAGAAGAAGAAGAAGAAGAAGAAGAAGAAGAAGAAGAAGAAGAAGAAGAAGAAGGAGAAGAAGAGAAGAAGATGATGATTGTGGGGTCCTTGGTGCTGTCTGAGCTTGGCTGCTTTCTTGCAGACATTTCATTACCCAACTAGGGTACCTACAGTAAGTACCTAACATCAACAGTGCTGGAAGGCAGGGGTGAAATCCAGCAGGTTCTGACAGGTTCTGGAGAACCGGTCATGGAAATTTTGAGTAGTTGGGAGAACCCTGAAATGCCACTTCTGGCTGGCCCCAGAGTGGGGATGGAATGGGGATTTTGCAGTATCCTTCCCCTGGAGCGGGGTGGGAATGGAGATTTTACAGTATCCTTCCCCTGCCATGCCCATCAAGACATGCCCACCAAGCCACACCAAACCCGCCAAGCCACGCCCACAGAACCGGTAGTAAAAAAAAAATTGAATTTCACCACTGCTTGAGGAGAATGGGGTTTATGGGTGGAGAATGAGAAATGGAGGAGGGGGAGGACTGTGGGGTCCTTGGTGTTCTCTGAGCGTGGCTGTTTTCTTGCAGATATTTCATTACCCAACTAGGTAGCATCATCAGTGCTAGAAGGGACTAGGATTTCCTCTCTGTTTATACTAGGTAACATCATTAATGTTGGAAGGGAATGGGGTTGAGAAGAAGGAGGAGGATTGTAGGTCCTTGGTGCTCTCTGCATTTGATTATTTTCTTGCAGACATTTCATTACCCAACTAGGTAAGATCCTCAGTACAAGAAGGAGGTGGGGTTTGCTCTCTCTTTATACTATATATTTGCCCTGTCAGTGTTGGTGGGAGTGTTCGTGATGGTTTCTTGATTGTAGATTGAATCTGCAGTTATTTGTCTGCTAGTTAGTACCATCATCACTGGTTACCTAGGAATCATAAAAGCCCCCCCCCCCCCCCGACCTCTGACCAGGGGTGAAATGCTCCCAGTTCGGACCCAGTTGCTACCGGTTCTCCAAACCACCCACCGACATCACTACCGGATCGGGTGATCCGGGTAGCGATGTCGGTGGGTGGTTCAGAGAACCGGTAGCAAAAATCCCTGCCCCCCCCCCCATGCCCAGCTGAGCCACGCGATCATCAGAGGCTTTTTTTTTAATTCTTCGGCCAAAAAAAATGCTTTAAAAGTAAAAAAAAAAAAAGCCTCTGATGATCGTGCGGCTCAGCTGGGATCGTCAGAGGCTTTTAAAAGCATTTTTAAAATAACCTCTTTGGCCGAAGAGGTTGTAGAAAAAAATGCTTTTAAAAACCTCTGACGATCCCAGCTGAGTTGCCTGATCGTCAGAGGCTTTTAAAAGCATTTTTAAAAGTAAAAAAAAAAAAAGTTGGCCACGGCCACCCAGTCACATTACATCCCCCCCACCAAGCCACGTCCACAGAACCTGTAGTAACAAATTTTACATTTCACCACTGCCTCTGACCCTTCCCTTTTCAAAGCCTTTACGAAACAATGGATTTCATTCAATGGTGAACACTATTATTCAGAATTACCCAAACACTTAGAAAGATTAAGCTTCTCTTTTGTAAATTAGCTCAGCCAGAGTCATAGATGTTTAATATGGACTTTTGAACTGTGCAGGTGGTGAAAGTAGGTGGAGTAATGGACCTTTCCAATTGTGGAATTTTATAATAATATGAAAACAGGCAGTAACTGTATCACAACTTTTTTTTTTTAACCTATGATCATACAGCTTGAACTACAGTTCCATTTGTTCTCAGGAAACATATTTTTAAAAGACGCTTCTTTCTGATCATTTATTTGGTCCTTTATGCAATGATTTTTTTTTAAAAAAGTGCTTTGTTATACATGGCCTTGTCACTATTAATGAGCACTATGAATATAGAAGTGAGATTTAAAGTGTTTCCAACAAAGACAGGCCCCCATGCTTTCAAAAGTCATGCCATGCCTGGTGGGATTTAAATGTTTTAAGTGGTAAGTAAAGTTTTTCATAAGGGCAATGAAAAGAAACACGAATGACTTACGACATACAAATCTGGGACCATCAAGGTCACATTCAACTAAGAGCAAAAAATGCCTCCGTGGGAAAGAGAGAAAGCACAACATTAAGTTAGATACAGTATGCCTGCTTTTTAATTGCAATGGCCATTTCTTGTAGGGAAGGTGAGTGACTTTAGACCAGAGGTGGTATTCAGCCGGTTCGGACTGGTTTGGGTGAATCGGTAGTAGTGACCTACGGGTGGGCCCACCGACCACCCGCCCTGGTGCTATGCTGTCTTATTTAGCCACGTTTTCTAAGCCATGCACATGTGTACAAGCCATGAATGTGAGCAAAGCGCATGTGTGGAAGGCGAGAGAGAGAAAGTAAAGCAAGCGTGCCTACGCACTTACATTTTTGGTGCGCGGCAAACCGGTGGTAAAATAATCCAACATTCCTTGGATGAGTGAGAAACCCTCTTTTTCAATTTATTACATGGAGTTAATAAAGAAGGGGAATATATCTATCTATCTATCTATCTATCTATCTATCTATCTATCTATCTATATATATATGTAGGTCTTTGGTTATTCGGGTCTTCTCCCACGTAAAATTGGAAGTGTCTTGGCGACGTTTCGACGAAGTCTCATTCGTCATCTTCAGGCTGGTGTTCTTGGCTTTGTTCCAAAGCCGAGAACACCAGCCTGAAGATGACGAATGAGACTTCGTCGAAACGTCGCCAAGACACTTCCAATTTTACGTGGGAGAAGACCCGAATAACCAAAGACCTACAAACAAACACCCGCGAAAACCTGAGAATATATATATATATATATATATATATATATATATATATATATACCGCCCTTCTCCGGAGACTCAGGGCGGCTTACAATGCATTAAGCAATAGCCTTCATACTTTTGTATATTTATACAAAGTTAGCTTATTGCCCCCACAAACTGGGTCCTCAATTTACTTACCTTAGAAAGGATGGAAGGCTGAGTCAACCTTGAGCCTTGGAGAGATTCGAACCAGCAGTAATTGCAGGCAGCTGTGTTAATAACAGGGTGCTTAGACCACTGTACTATCAAGGCTCTTGATAGTATATATGTGGTATATATGTGGTCTCCTCAGTTCTTATTTATAGATAAATGCATAAATAATAACAGGAAGTGCCCAGCAACAAACAACAGATGTTGGATGATAGAATGAATCTTGGTTCATACAGATAGTCTGCAACTTACAACACTTGGTTTAGTAACCGTTCAAAGTTACAATGGCACTGAAAAAAAAGTGACTTATGGGTGTTTTTCTCACAACCATTGAAGCATCCCCATAGTCACGTGATCAAAATTCAGATGCTCGATAATTGACTCATATTTATGACGGTTGCAGTGTCCTGGGGTCAAGTGATCCCCTTTTGCGACCTTCTGGCAAGCAAAGTCAACGGGGAAGCCAGATTCAATTAACAACCATGTTACTAATTTAATGACTGCAGTGATTCACTTAAGAACTGTCTCACTTAATAACAAATTGGGCTCAATTGTGATAATAAGTTAAGGACTACCTGTAATGATACCTTTGCAATTTATGTCAACGTTCTTACCTGTACAGAGAAATAATGAGACTGCAAAACATTTGTTGACCTAGTTTAGCTTTCAGGAACCTTCATGCTCCACAAATAATTCCATCAACAGGTACATCAACCTACAACCAGCCTACGAACCCCTCAGAATTCAAATCAACCACACAGCCAAACAACGATGGTATCAATCCTCAATCAACCCATGCAACCCTCCCAACCAGCGCTTCACCTCCCAATGACCCTCACCTGATGTGACCTCCCCATCACAAGATTCATCACAAGACCCTCATCTGACCTACCCAAACCTGACTCATCACAAGACCTTCACCTGATGTGACCCTCACCTGACCTATCACAAGACCCTCATTTGACATGACTCAAACCTAACCCACACCTGACTCATCACAAGACCCCCACCTGATATGTCCCTCACCTGATGTGACTTCCCCATCACAAGACCTACTGACCACACGAAGCCCTTACAGCAGGGGTGAAAATGCTACCAGTTTGGACCGGTTCACCCGAACCGGTAGTAATAAATGCTACCAGTTTGGGCGAACCGGTATTTCTGACGATCAGCTGTGCCGCACAATTTATATTTGCTAGAAAGCAGTAACTCCTCTACCCTCACCCTACACCCAAGCTACAGATATCCTCCACTGTTGCAAACCTTCTTATGACTCCTGGATGACAAGTTCGAACATTCTCCAAGAAGGACACTGAGCCAGGAAGGTCTCTGCTCAGGAAGACAAGTCAGATGTGATGTCAAAGGCCTCACCATTAATCTTAAAAAAAAAAAAGCCAGCTCTCTGCTCTGCCTATAACCTTTCCTGCAAGACAGAGCAGATGTCTTCCCCTTCTTAGACTTCTGTTCTGATGAATGACATGATATCGTCCACACAAGAAACGCACCTGACATCAAAAATATCTTCTATGATCGTCTACCTGCCAGGGGGGAAAAAATGGTTCCAGGAAAGTAGTAGCAACCAATTTCAGAAAGGCAAGTAAATATTCATAAAGCAGCCCCATGGAAGATGGCAAACATTCATCAGATAAAATTATTGGCTCCAAATCTTTCGTCAGCTTCAATGTTTAGACACTTTTTTTCCTCCCTCTCTCCCTCCCTCCCATAGATAACACAAACAGCTCCAAATTGACCTGAGATCTCTTTTCTGTTGGAGAAATTGATTCAATAGAACTGCTGGTCTGTAAGGCACTAGTGACAGCTGAAAGGGCAAAATTATATTTCTAAGCAATCCTGTTGATCTGATCCATATTTGGGGCACTCATCTGGGTTTCTTAAATTCACTTGATTAGTTTCTCTCTATTGCTTCTTGTCTGTTGTGGTCCTCCAGCAGCCTGCGGACCTGGCAGTGAAGTCAGACAGTGAGGAGGCTGGGGAGGACAATGGGCCAGGCCTGGAGTCAGGGGAAGGCCCAGACGAGGGATCTGCATCGGAGGCAGAGATGGGGCCAGGGCCATCTGGGAGCGATGCACAGACTCCAGAGCCTCCAGAGGCAGACAGCAGAGAGGCAGAGGAACAGGAGGAGCCTGTTCCTAGTGCATGCATGCGAAGAGCTGCCAGAAGGCAAGAGCAACTGGAGCAACAAGGACGACTCAGGAGTAAGGCCAGAAGATGATTGGCTTAAAAGAGCAGGAACGAGCCGTTGGATTCTTTGTAGAAAAACAACCTTGATTCCAGTGCTTCTTGTCAGTATCTCTTGAACTTTGTGGGGGTTTTGTCAAGAAAAGCCTTTGGCAGGTTGCCCATCAAAGGTTGGTAATAAGGCCGAAGAATTTGTTTTGGACTAATTTTATTTATTTATTTATTTTATTTTATTTTATTTTTGAACTTGTATACTGCCCTTCTCCCTGAGGACTCAGGGAGGTGAACAGGCAAATAAAAACATCAAATACAAATATTAAAATACAGTTAAAAATATGTATAAATTTGGCCCCATTAATTAAAACAATAAACAAAAACAAAAAAACAATTAAAAACATTTAAAAAGAGTTAGGCCAGCCCGGCTTGTTGGAAAAAGAAGGTTTTAAGGGCACGGAGGAAGGCACTGAGGTCCTGGATTCTCCTTATCTCTGGGGGCATCTGATTCCAGAGGGTAGGTGCCCCCACAGAGATTTTAATTTTGGATTGTTTTAATAAAATAAGTTTGTTCAGGACTGAATTGTGTTTGGTAATCACTACTTCGGCCTCGGTCACAACACTGTCCTGCCTTCAGGTGCTTTGGAGAATAGGTTGACCCCCCCCCTCTTCTTTCTGGCAGCCCCCAAGAGCACCAGGGACCCCACAGAGAAGATAAAATCTTCTCTGAAAGGCATCACCAACCCTACACCTGTAACACACACACACACATGAAATATATTCTAGTTTACTTCTCCAGCAAAGGTTTTCAAAATAATATATAGATGAAATATAATGTTTTTTTTTTTTTTTAAAAAAAAAAACAAGCTAAAGAAGCTATAGCAAGGCATAGGGTTGCAGGTGTTATTACATGATGGAAAGGAAGGGCCACAATGAGAGGTGGTATTCAGCCGGTTTGGACGAGTTCAAGTGAACCGGTAGCTCCAAAGATCAGCTGGCCCTTCCCACCCGCCCCCACTCTATCCTGTCCTTTATTTCCTGGTTTGTACCTCATCTCAATCATGCAGCACAGCTGACACCCCCCCCCCCGCTGTTCTACTTACCATTGCTGACATGGAAGGTAAGCAGCTGAGCTTATAAATGCTCCATTTTCAGTGCTGCGCGCAAGCACCTTATGCACATACGTGCACAAAGCACACACTCACCGAACCGCTTGTTAAACGGGCAGCATCCCACCACTGGCCACCATCCAGGTATCGCTAATAAAACGGTCTTCCTCTATGCCATGGTGAAAAACATATCTGATGGGGGCTTATGATCTCATCGCAGCATTGTTTCCACAATATTCTGGACCATTTATTTATCTAGATGTTGAACCTGCCTTTACTACTTTGTAAATAACTCAAGAACGTGAAAAGACCTGAGGCAGGACTAGAACTCACTGTCTCCTGGTGATTGGCCCAAAGTCACCCAGCTGGCTTTCATGCCTAAGGTGGGACTAGAACTCACTGTCTCCTGGTGATTGGCCCAAAGTCACCCAGTTGCCTTGCATGCCTAAGGTGGGACTAGAACTCACTGTCTCCTGGTGATTGGCCTAAAGTCACTCAGCTGGCTTTCATGTCTAAGGCGGGACTAGAACTCATTGTCTCCTGGTGATTGGCCCAAAGTCACCCAGCTGGCTTTCATGCCTAGGGCGGGACTAGAACTCATTGTCTCCTGGTGATTGGCCTAAAGTCACTCAGCTGGCTTTCATGCCTTAGACGGGACTAGAATTCACTACATTCTGATGATTGGCTCAAAGTCACCCAATCAGGTTTCATGATTAAGGTGGAACTAGAACTCATCGTCTCCTGGTGACTGGCCAAAATCATGGAGCTGGCCTTCATGCCTAAAATGGGATTAGAATTCACCGTCTCCTAGTGATTGGCCCAAAGTCACACAGCTGATTTCCATGCCTAAAATGGGACTAGAAGTCACAGTCTCCTGGTTTCTAGGCCAACGCCTTAATCACTAAAGCAACCTGCTCTCATTACTTTGTTGTTGTTGTTAGTTGCAAAGTCATGTCCGATCCATCACGACCCCATGGACAACGTTCCTCCAGGCCTTCCTGTCTTCTGCCATCATCTGGAGTCCATTTAAGCTCACGCCGACTGCTTCAGTGACTCCATCCAGCCACCTTGTTCTCTGTCATCCCTTCTTCTTCTTCTCCTTCTTCTTCTTCTTCTCCTTCTCCTTCTTCTTCTTCTTCTCCTTCTCCTTCTCCTTCTCCTTCTCCTTCTCCTTCTCCTTCTCCTTCTTCTTCTTCTTCTTCTTCTTCTTCTTCTTCTTCTTCTTCTTCTTCTTCTTCTTCTTCTTCTTTTTATTTGATTTATATGCCGCCCTTCTCTGGAGACTCAGGGCGGCTTACAATGCGTTAAGCAATAGCCTTCATATTTTTGTATATTTATACAAAGTCAGCTTATTGCCCCCACAAACTGGGTCCTCAATTTACCTACCTTAGAAAGGATGGAAGGCTGAGTCAACCTTGAGCCTGGGGAGATTTGAACTAGCAGTAATTGCAGGCAGCTGAATGATAATAACAGGCTATTAGTCTGCTGCGCCACCAGGCTCTCTTTTGCCCCCAATCTTTCCCAGCATTAGGTTCCTCCTTCTCATTAGGTGAGTCCTTCCTTCTCATTAGGTGGCCAAAGTATTTGAGTTTCATCTTCAGGATCCCATTACTTAGGAATTAATCATTAGAAAAATAGCCGGCAGTTCTTTGGTATGGAACCCTTAGATGAAACCCGCAAAATACCCCAAATTGTCAATCTAACCCATTCTTTCAGACACTAACCAAAGTGGAGAACAAAACTCCACTTTGAGACCAGCTTAATTCTTACTAACTCCTACAAGCACGCCCATGAATTATTCCCACGCACCAAAGTAGCTCAAGTATTACAGATGTTATTTTATGATGTCAACCCTTTTCTGAACACTCCTTTGTACCTCCGTGGCAGACTGAGGGATTGTGTTCTGTCAGCTTGGCTGTGAATGGCCCTGAACGTAATGTCAACAGAAAATGGAATAATGGTAAAGTCACACGCTTTAACCTTGTGTACATTTCTTCATCGGAGCTAGCTTTTTTCCTCTGTTTCTCAGGCAATTTACAGGTAAAAAGGCAGGGGAGGCGTACGTCAGGCCAAACAACAGTATAATGCATTGAAACAATGTCAATAAAGCAATCGATGGAACACAAGTTGAGCAGTTACGTTAAAAAAAAAAATCTATAACAAAGTCAAAACAGGAGCAGTTAAAAGATACCTGGTTATCAGCTGGGAATGTTAAAGCAAACATTTATACTTGACCAAGAATATTAATTGATGAAGGAGGGGAGGTATATTCGGTCATCAGCAGTGGTGGTGTTCATTTGGTTACATCCGGTTCGAGCAAACCGGTAGCGGCAGCTGCGGGAGGCTCCATCCACCTGCCCAGATGTCATCACGTCCTGTTTTTGATGCTCTGTGCTATGCGCGTGCTCACATTTGCGAAGGTAAGTGAATACCACCCTGAACTTACATGAATACATTAACATCCATGAACACCAATTAGGAGTCAGAAGACATGATGAAAACTCTTTCATTTCACAACTTACAGGTTCTGTCAGGTTCGCCTGATTCGCCAGTTGCGGCCCTTTCTTGATCGGGATTCCCTGTGCACAGTCACTCATACCCTCGTCACCTCGTGCCTGGACTACTGCAACGCTCTCAAGGGGCTCTCCTTGAGGAGCACCCAGAGGCTCCAACTGGTCCAGAATGCGGCCGCGCGGGTAATTACGGGAGCCGCTTGGCACTCCCACATAACACCGCTCCTGCGTGAGCTGCACTGGCTCCCAGTGGTCTTCCGGGTGCGCTTCAAGGTGTTGGTTACCAACTTTAAAGTGCTCCATGGCATAGGACCTAGTTATCTTCGAGACCGCCTGCTGCTACCAACAACCTCCCATCGACCCGTGCGCTCCCACAGAGAGGGCCTCCTCGGGGTCCCATCAGCCAAACAATGTAGGCTGGCGACCCCCAGGAGGAGGGCCTTCTCTCTGGGGGTTCCCACCCTCTGGAATCAACTGCCCCCTGAGATAAGGAGAATTCAAGACCTCGGTGCCTTCCGCCGTGCCCTTAAAACTTTCTTTTTTTCAGCAACTGGGCTGGCTTAACATATTTTTTAACATTTTTTAAATTTTTAATTGGTTTGTTATCTTAAATTGGGGCCAAATTAATATATATCCTTTTAATTGTTTTTAATGTTTGTATTGTATGTTTTTATCTGGCTGCACACCACCCTGAGTCCCTCGGGAGAAGATGCGGTATATAAATTCGAGATAAAATAAATAAAATAAATAAATACAGATAGCCCTCGACTTACAACGGCTCACTTAGTGACTGTTGAAAGTTACAAGATCACTGAAAAAAGTGACGAATGAACCATTTTTTTACACTTACCACCATTGCAGCATCCCCGCGGTCCAGTGGTGGGTTGCCCCCAGTTTGCACCGGTTCTATAGAACCGGTAGTAAAACCGTCGGGAGGCCCTGCCCACTGACCTTGACGTCATGAAAATGAGAACATGCCTGCGTGAAGTGACCGCGCCTGCGTGGCCCCGTTGTGAACTGGTAGTAAAAGTAAGTAGAACCCAGCCCTGCTGCAGTCATGTGATTGAAATTCATTTGCTTGGCAGTCAACACATTTTTATGATCTTTGCATTGTTCCCGGCGGGTCACGCCATCCCCTTTTGCGACCGTCTGACAAGCACAGTCAACAGGGAACAGTGATCCGCTTAACAACTGTGGCAAGAGGTGGTAAAATAGGGCAAATTTCACTTAACAAATGTCTCACTTAACAACAGAAATTTTGGGTGATAAGTTGAGGGTGACCTGCATAGACAGTTTCATTTGGGAGACTGTGACCATCCTAGACCAAGCCAAGTCCAAAAGTGCCAGGAAAAGATTGTAGAAACCTGGCAAACGAGCCATCGATAGAAACATAGACATTAACAATATCAATGTAAAAGAGACAGTCAACCAGCCCAAAAGAGAACGAAAAGACTCCAGGACTCACCATCAGTAATCCGCACCCAGATCAGGATAGATTAACTCCAAAATTAACATCAGATCAACAATCAAGTAAGCAATACCCCAATCAAAAAATTGTCAAAAAAGCCAATAGTAAACATCCCAATCGAAGAATCTCTAAGACTGACCTCAGCAACACTGACAGGGCAAGAATATAAATCTGACAGAAAACCCACACTCCTTACTAGCACTGATGATGTTACCTAGTTGGGTAATAAAACGTCTGCCAAAAAAACCCCAAGCAAACTCAGAGAGAACAAGGACCTCCACATTATCACTTATGTTATCCGTAAGTGATATGCAAAATATCATTGCTAGCAATGCACATTTTAAAACCCCTTGTCTAATCCACTTTTAAAGCTTTCCAAGTAAGTCCATTACCATCTTTAACGATAATACATTCTGACACACATTTTGCGTTGCATGGCTTAAGAAGAGTCTAATTACATGCAACGTTCAGCTGAAGGATGAACAAGTTCAGCTCTGCGATAGCAACCTAATGTTGCCTCCTACGGACTTGGAGCAAGTTGAGGTATTAAAAAAAAGGGAAACTAGCTATTTATTAATCAGATTCTCCTATCCTATTTCAAAGTGTCTCCGAGTGGTACAATGAACTCCCCAACTTACAACCATGTGTATAGTGACTGTTTGAAGTAACAATGGCATCAGTGGTGGGTTTCAAAAAATTTTGCTACTGGTTTGGTGGGCGTGGCTAGCTGGGGGGCATGTGACTGAGTGGGCGTGGCCAACTTGATGTCACTCACACCCATGTCCACTCAGTCACATGACTCCCCACCTAGCCACACCCACAGAAAAAGATAGGAAATTTTTTGGAATTTCCATCTATCTCCACCCTTCCTTCACCAGTCGCCCCCGTTTCCCCTCCTTTATTGGCCCTGGCCCTAGCCCCGCTTCTCCCCCCCACCTTTTTGTTTGTTTGCTTATCTTCCGTGGCGGCTGGTCCAGAGTCTGGAAGGCAAGTTGACCGTAGTTTTCAGCCGCCGAAAAGTACCCGAGGTCATGGAAAAAGCTGCTGCCATCGCCACCATGTTCTTCACACATGCACATCTCATTGGATTTCCAAGCCAATGGGATGCGCATGTATGAAGAACATGGTGGTGACGAACATGGCAGGCAGGGAGAGCGAGTAGCAACTGGGGAGACCGGTTTGGGGGCATGGCCAACCAGCCATCATTGCCAGTTTGATGACCTTGGCCAAATTTCCACCAACGGTTCGTGCGAACCGGCATGAACTGGTTGAATACCACCTCTGAATGGCCCTGAAAAAAGTGACATGACTGTTTTTATGACCGTTGCCGCATCCCCATGGTAACTTGATCAAAATTCGGATGCTTGGCAACTGGCTCCTATTTATGACGGTTGCAGTATCCCGTGGTCATATGATCACCATTTGCAATCTTTTGACAAGCAAAGTCACGGAGAAGCCAGATTTACTTAACAACAGTCTTACTAACGTAACAACTGCAGTGATTCACTTAACAACTGTGATAAGAACAGTCATAAAAAAGGGGGAAATTCATTTAGCAACTATCTCATTTAGCAACAGAAATTTTGGGCTCAATTGTGGTCGTATGTTGAGGACTATCTATATGTCCAATGGCTGATTATGTGCCATCAGATCATTTTCAATTCCTAGCAATCACATCAGATAGACTTTCTTTTTATGACAAAATTTCCCTAATTTGATCCTTCAGATCTTTCAGTGGGTCATCCATCAAGAACAGAGTAGAGTAGAGTAGAGTAGAGTAGAGTAGAGTAGAGTAGAGTAGAATAGAATAGAATAGAATAGAATAGAATAGAATAGAATAGAATAGAATAGAATAGAATAGAATAGAAATACAGAATGGGATAGGGAAGAGAAGAGAAGGGAAGGGAAGGGAAGGGAAGGGAAGGGAAGAGAAGAGAAGAGAAGAGAAGAGAAGAGAAGAGAAGAGAAGAGAAGAGAAGAGAAGAGAAGAGAAGAGAAGAGAAGAGAAGAGAATTCTTTATTGGCCAAGTGTGATTAGACATGCAAGAATTTGTCTCTGGTGCATAAGCTTACAATGTACATACAAGCAATAAGTGACAGTTATGATTTAACTTAGTAGATGGACTATAACTTAGTTCATCTACCTTACTGATGGTTGTCCTCTTCTTCTCTTTCTTTCTACCTTTCCCAACATCAGAGCTTTCTCCACTGTCTTCACAGAAGGTGTTTGAAATAAGATCATGATTAAAAAGATAATTTGAGCTTGGTCATTTGTGCCTGAAGTGAGAAGTCTAGCTTGATTTGTTCAATGATCCCACAGTTTGTTTTCTTGGCTGTCCATGGTCTTCCTAGGAGTCTTCTCCAGCACCAAAGTCCAAAAATATCAATACTTTTCCTAACCTCCTTCTTTCAAAATCCCCATATCAAAAATTGGGCTTTCTTTAAATAGACCCTTCGGTCTATTTTATTTTGTTTTCTTTTTGATTTTCCAAGGCGTCTTCTCTGACAGCTGAGATGACTTTCGGTCTTGGGTAACCCTGTTGGGAATATATACTCTTGGCATATACTTCAGACATTCTCCCCTCCCAGGAACATACACAAACACAATCCTGTGTGCGTGCGCGCGCGCGCACACACACACACACACATGATGAGAGAGAACAGTAGGACTTGGAAGGATGTAAATTCAATGCAAAGTAAATATATATATTCAATAAATGGTTACAATGCAGAGGGATAGTTTCATTTCCTATTTCTGTTCCCTTAAGACATTTAGAGGTAAATATAAATTCCCCTCGCACATATGTGCTAGTTGTTCCAGACTCTAGGGGGCGGTGCTCATCTCCGTTTCAAAGCCGAAGAGCCAGCGCTGTCCGAAGATATCTCCATGGTCATGTGGCCAGCATGACTAAACGCCAAAGGCGCACGGAATGCTGTTCCCTTCCCACCAAAGGTAGTCCCTATTTTTCTACTTGCATTTTTCACCTGCTTTCGAACTGCTAGGTTGGCAGAAGCTGGGACAAGTCACGGGAGCTCACCCCGTTATGCGGCGCTAGGGATTCGAACCGCTGAACTGCCGACCTTTCGATCGACAAACTCAGCATCTTAGCCACTGAGCTACCGCATCCCCTATGCCTAATTTAATAAAAGAAGGACTAGGAATGACATGATAACAGTCTTCCAATATTTGAGGGACTGTCACAGAGAAGATGAGGGTCAATCTATTCTCCAGGTGTAGGAGCCCTTGATGCTTTAAGGAGCTGTCAAAAGAAGAGAAGGTTAATCAAGTCTCCAAAGCACCTGAAGGCAGGACAAGAAGCAATAGGTGGCAACTAACCAAGGAAAGAACCAACTTAGAAATAAGGAGAAATTTCCTGACAGTGAGAACAATTAATCAGTGGAACGACTTGCCTCTAGATGTTGTGAATGCTCCATCACTGGAGGTCTTTAAGAAAAGAATGGACAACCATTTGTCTGAAATGATATAGGACAGTGATGGCTAACCTTTTTGCCATCGCGTGCCAGGAAGGAGGGGGGCGGGGGAGGTTCACGAGCGTGCACGTGCCCACACCCATAATTCTATGCGCCCTGCCCTGGGCATGCGTGCATGTCCCCGCCCCCCCGCTCCTGGCACACAATGGCCCGGTAGGCCCATTTTTCTTTCTCACCTGGCTCCAGATCCTCTCTATGCATCTGGAGAGGGCAAAAACAGGTTTCCCCAGCCCCTCGGAGGCCCGAAATGGCCCGTTTCCCAACTTCCGGTTGGACACGAAGTGACATTTTTTGTTGTCCCCAGTCTCCAGAGACTACTAGAGAGGCTGAGCTGGCATGCCAGGTGATATGGCTCCGTGTGCCACCTGTGGCACGCGTGCCATAGGTTCGCCATCGCGGATATAGGATTTCCTGCCTGAGTAGGGGGTTGGACTAGAAGACCTCCAAGGTCCCTTCCAACTCTGTTATTCTGTCATTTCACTTGTTTTTAATTCTGGACTTTCTACCAGTTTAAAATGCTGGTTTTGTTACCAAACAACAAGCAAAAACAAATAGCAGGAGCCAACAGAAGCTGCACAGTAGCTTTCTCCTTGCTTCGCCACAAAAGGAACCTAATAGCTGGAAGGGGCTTCGGGATATAAATCACGGCTTTTCACTTAGAATGCGGAACACGCCAGCTAAACTCTGGCAGATCTTTTCCTATTCTTCTTTGCAGAAACCTTACCTATTATTTCCTTATGACAACCTCTCCCAATTCCCAAAGCGGGCCTATTTTAGAAAGGCAACCCGTTCTGAGCAAACCGAGGAATTTAATTTTGAGGAGGCTGTGGGAAGCACCAGGCTTGTAGTAAAAAAAAGAGAGAGCCCTCCATCCGTTTCCCCCTTCCTCCCCCTCGCGTTTAATACCAGACTCCTTCTGTTACTTCTGTGCAATCGTTTCTTTTTCTCTTTGTCTTGAGGAGCAAATATTATTTGTTCCTCAAGCCCTCCTTTTATTGCCTTGATTCCCCTTGAGGAATAGATTCCGCTAGCACTGAATTGATGTCACTTAGGAATTAGTTTAAGAGTTGTGATGACAAAGAAAAACCTTGCCTTGGATTATAAGGGACATCACCTCAACTATTTATTTTATTTCCCAACAGACACAGCCATGTCTTGATAAAGTGGGGGGTGGGGGGAAAGGCCAGATTGCCAAGGTTACAAGGTCATTCTTCTTCCCAATATATCTCACCTAAGATTCTGAGTTTTCACCAGTTGCTAAAACAATAACTGATACTCACATTTAGTAGCTGGGATAGAAATTGCCCACACTATTTCCTTGATTGCTTCTCAGTAATTAGAATCAGTTGCAATTTTAGAACATTTGTGCGAAGCATCCCCCCTCACCCGAGAATGGAATATTTTGGGGAATGTTAAAAGAGGTTGAATATTATATTTCCCCTAAAGGAGAATAGGAGAAACATGTTTTTAAAGGCAGAAAGCAGGTCCAGTCTTCAAGAAACTTGAAGAGGCTGGTTTTTTGAAATGGAGATTTTGTATCCTTTCAGAAAGACTGGGCCAATCTATTCATAAGCAAAAGGACTCCAAATAAGCAACACAGTTAGACAAGCCAAAGCTGACAAGATTAGCTCAGACAAACACCTAGGAATTGTGTTTCCCCTTTTGCCTGAAGAGCCAGCCATGACCTCTACATGACCCCATAGGAATCTGGCAAAAGCCATTAAAATATTAAAGGACATACTGTATTCTTACACAGGAACAGGCATCTCAATCACAAAGCCTCAAAGAATATACAAAAGCCCACCTATCTCAGCCCCATTTTGTTAGCCACGCCAGAAACAAGCTGCTGTTTCTGGCATCCAAATAAACAGAGATCTTTTTTTCTTTGTGTCCAGCCTCCATTTTATTTCCAGTATCTTTTCTTCAGATTAGAACTGGACCGGATTTTCCCCCCCAATTTGTTCAAAGGAAAAGGATTTTTGGATTAAATCTCTGAGAGATCCCATACGTGCTTTTTCAAGACGCAACTGGACTTCCTTGTTTTTCTTTGAAGAGGTTTCGCTTCTCATCCAATGATTCTGTTGTGGCTCCGTTACCTGAGCCTGTGTTATCGGCAGGAGAGGACTCCGAGAGTGAAGGAGAGGAGTTGGCAAGGCCTCCCTCTCCAGGACCCTCCTCTCTGGCAATGCCTTCGGTGTCCTCCGTAGGTCACGAGATAGGCCCGGGGCCAAGCGCGTCCATGCAGCCACAGGTGGACAGTAATGAGGAAGATGAGTCTTGGCTGGACCCTCGTCAGCGTCGCAGAGATAAGCGTGCGCAGCAGAGGAAGAGGCGTGCCAGGGATTAGGCTGAGTCACTGGACCACACCCCACAGGGTATAAAAGAGGGTGTGGTGGCCGGTTCAGCTCTGTGACAAGCAAAAATCGGATATCGGACGACCTTCTTTGTATTTACTGGACTTTGTTGATTATTATGTATTGGCTTTGTTCCTGGACGAAGGGAGAAACTTCCCCCTCATGAGTAAAGAATACCTGGCAGCCAGACCCTGGGTTGCTGCCAATTCTGATACCGGATAAACTGTTGTTGGCTGAGTTCTTTAACTGTTGCCTGTCTGTGGGGGTGCGTGTGTGAGACGGGGACAGAACAGATTCAACATCATTGTGTTAGTCACTAGCACTGATGATGTTGTCTAGTTTGGGAAATGAAACATCTGCAAAAAAACATGAAGCTTGGAGATTGAAGTGGTTCGGGAATAACGAGAGGTACAAGCAAGCAAGTGACAACAGCTCTTTAATATACAGTGAGACTTCAGCAAAAACTCAGGGGCTGCAGTCCTCCTTATATACAATCCAGGAGGGACTGTCAGCCAATCAGAAACGTAGGCAAGTTTGAAACTCCCGCTTAAAAAGTATCAATACATAACACCCCTCCCTTCCCAGAAGGCACTAATACACAAAAATTAACATATGTACAAACAAAGTCTCGCAGGTGCTTAGGACGAGTTCTCGCCCTAGTTGACCTGCGCAGTTCAGAGTCTGGTGGGGCGTCGAGCTGGTCGGAGGGACTCTTTGTCTCTCCCGGCTCCGCCAATGGAACCTCCTGGATTTTGTCCGGGGCGTGGTTATCCCCGGCTGGGAGTGGTGACTCGCTGGGGCGGCGCTGGAACCAGGGCTTGTCAGCTAAGTATTCTCGCGACCCCGGGCTTGAGTTAGCTGTTTTGGAGAAGTGGTCAGAGTTAGGCTCGGAGATGTCTAAGTTAATATTCGCCTCGCCTACCACCCTTTTCCTAAGTTGGTCTATGTGGCGCTTCCAGAGTCTATCTACCCCAACGTCCACCGTGTACGATTTTGGGCCTGTTATTCCCACTATGGTTCCTGCAACCCATAGAGGACCGCTGGCATAATTGCGCGCGAACACCGGGGACCCGACCTGAAACTGCCTTAGACCACAGGTCTCTCCCTTAAAGTTTTCGTGCGAGTAGTTAGGGTGAAGCCTGTCTAACACGCACCGAAGCTTCCTCCCCATGAGGAGCTCTGCTGGGCTTCTCCCTGTTGCTGTGCATGGTGATGCATGCTGAACCGCTAGGAATTGATCTATCCTGGCCTGCCAGTCCCCATTGTCTAATCTGGACAGTGCTTCCTTAGCTGTCCTGACAAAACGTTCAGCCAATCCGTTGGAAGCCGGGTGAAATGGAGCAGATAGGGCATGGCGGATTCCCAGGCCGGCCAAGTAACTTTCAAAAAGGGTTGCTGTAAATTGAGGCCCGTTGTCCGATACCAAGGTATCCGGCAGGCCGTGGGTAGCAAACAACTTCCTTAGGACCTTGATAACGGCTTCGGCCGTTGTAGATGGCATTAATATAATTTCTAGCCATTTTGAGTAGGCATCCACAACTATTAAAAATGTTTGGCCATGGAACGGGCCGGCAAAATCAATGTGGATCCTCCCCCATGGGCCTTTTGGTTTCTCCCACTCTCGGATGGGCGCTACTGGGGGATCGGGGCGAGACTCCTGGCAGGGTCTGCACTTCCCCACCCACTCGGAAATGACCTGGTCCATGTTGGGCCACCAGACATAGCTGCGGGCTAAACACTTCATCCTAACGATGCCCGGGTGCCCTTCGTGCAGTAACTCCAAAACCCTATCCCGTAGTTTTGTTGGAATTACCACTCTGTCACCCCACAGTAAGCACCCCCCTTGCATAAACAGTTCATTTCGTTTGTTGGCAAACCCTTGGTACTCCTCCCCAACCACCTTGTCCGGCCACCCTTTCAAAACCCAACCCATAACAGTCCGGATAACTGGGTCTCTGTTTGATGCTTTCGCCACCTCGCCGGAGGAGATGGGGCCCAAAGTTAACGTGTCCAACAAAAGGACGGAGGCTTCCGGCGTTGGGTTGTCCAGCAGGTCGGGAAGGGGGCAACGGCTAAGGGCATCCGCATGACCCAGGGTCCGCCCAGGTCGATGGACGAGCTGGTACGAGTAGGCCGACAAAAAAATCGCCCATCTAGTCAAACGGGGGGGAGAGGGCAGCGGGGGTTGGCCTGTCGCCTGCTAGTAGTCCTAGCAACGGTCTATGGTCAGTCACAAGTTCGAATTTTCGGCCATAGAGGTATTCGTGGAACTTCTTAACCCCCGCAATCGCAGCCAGAGCCTCTCTGTCCAATTGGCTATAGTTTCGTTCTGTGCTGGACAGAGTTCGGGAATAGAAGGCAATGGGCGCCTCTAGGCCGTTCGGCAGTCTATGGCCTAGGACGGCACCAACTCCTACGGGGGAGGCATCACAGACTAAGACGAGCGGCAGCTCTGCATTGTATTGTATCAGGAAGCTGTCCTCGGATAGGAGTCTTTTCACTGCCTCAAAAGCGGCTGCTTGTGGTTTCCCCCAGACCCATGGTACGTTCTTTCCCAAAAGCTTGTGAAGGGGATCTGCAACTGTGGCTTTATCTTTTAGGAACATGGAGTAAAAATTGAGCAGTCCAAGGAAGGCTTGGAGCTCTGCTTTGGATTTGGGGGCTGGTGCACTCTTAATAGCTCTCACCTTGCTCTCGGTAGGGTGGATGCCTGTGCCGTCCACCCTGTACCCCAAGAATTCCACAGAGGGAACAGCTATCCTACACTTGTTCCTTTTGAGTCTTAGTCCCGCTTCTCTGAACCTAGACAGGACGTTCCGTACCCTGTCCCCCAGCTGGCTTTCGTCCTGAGCGCTGACTAAGACGTCATCGAAATAGGGCACCATTCCTGGGAGTCCTTGCAATAGGCGCTCCATGGTGCTTTGAAATAAGCCGGGTGCGACGCTCACCCCAAACTGGAGCCTGGTGCATTTAAATGCACCCCTATGAGTGACGATCGTTTGTGCCTCTGCCGTGGCGTCGTCGACTGGTAACTGTTGGTAGGCTTGGGCCAGGTCTAATTTGGCAAAAATTTTTCCGGGCCCCAGGGAGTGTAGTAGATGGTGCACGATCGGCACCGGATAGGCGCTCGGCTGCAAAGCCTTGTTGATCGTGCACTTGTAGTCGGCGCAAATTCTTATTGAGCCATCGGATTTAACTGGGGTCACTATGGGGGTCTCCCACTTAGCATGGTCAACGGGAACCAACACCCCTTGCTTAATCAGCTTGTCTAGTTCCGCATCGATCTTCGGTTTCAATGCGAACGGTACTCGTCTGGCCTTCAGTCTTACTTGGGCTACGTTGGGGTCTAAGTTTAGTGAAATAGGGGTCCCCACATACTTGCCCAACGTGTCCCCGAAGACGTCTTGGAACTCGGACAGGAGGCTGTCTTTCAGGGTTGATCTGGACATCAGGTGGACGCCGGTGAAGCCCATGCCAAGGGCTCGGAACCACCCCATGCCCAGGAGGCTAGGAAGCTGCTTCGTGATGATGGTCAGCGGCAGGTCTCTTTCGTAGTCTCCGTAGGTGACCCGGAACGTGCCCACGCCTTTGAGGGGGACTCGGTTCCCCTGGTAGTCTAGGATGCGTAGTCTCTGTTTGGAGAGTTGATCCTTCCGGAACGATGGCAGGAGGGTCTTTAGGGTCGTCCACGACATTATGGAGAGAGCTGATCCGGTGTCGATCTCCATTGAGCACGGCTTTCCGTTGATCTCGACCACCGTGCTGACCTTGTCTTCGATTGCCGTGCTGGCCTGGTCGATCTGTATGCTGCGGCCATCTCGCGGTTCAAATTCGCACCGTTTTTTCGCGCCGCCTTCTCTCGTTGGCTGCTTCTGGCGCGCTGATTCCGGTTGGCTGCGGCGCTCACGTGGTTTGTGTCTTCTGGGCAGAATGGCTCTGCAGACTCGCGCCAAGTGCCCTTTCTTCTCGCAGCGCCTGCAAATAGCCTCTCTGTATTTGCAGGACAGTCTATCATGGTGCCCGCCACAGCTGGGACAGCTTCGCCGGGGGCTGCCAGTGTCTTTTCTCTGGTGCTCCGTTCGGAAGACGTCCTCATCCGACTCGGACTCCGAGCTGGATCCGGCGTCTTCTCTGTGCACCGGGGCAGACTTGGGGCTGTCTTTGCTGGTCAGCGGACGCTGCAGCGTTTCAGCGGCCTTTGTGGAGGCTTTGTGAGCCCTGGCCTCGTCTAGGGCTCCGGCAAGCGTCAAATCAGGCTTGGCGAGCAGGCGCCGTTGCAGCCTAATGTCCCGAACACCACAGATCAGTTGCTCAAGCAACGCATCGTCCAAATCTCTGTAGTCGCAATGGGTTGCGGCTTTTCTCAGGCTGGCCATGTATGCGCTGACCGGCTCTCCCTCTCGTTGAACGCGCTGCCTCAGTTGGTATCGCTGCACGAACTTGGAGGGGACGGGAGCGTAGTGAGCCCGGAGAGTTGCCATCAGGGTGTCCCAGGAGACTGTTTGAACCGGCGTTGGCTCACACAGTGACTCGGCCATCTCGAACACATCCAGTCTGCAGTGGCTTAGGAATAGGGCTCTCTTTCGATTAGCCGAGAGGCCCTGCATGTCGCTGGCTTCTAGCGAGCATTCAAACCTCGTTAGGTACGAGACCCATTTTTCGCGGGTCGGATCGAAAGGCTTGGGCGGAACGTAGGCAGACATGTTGGTATGCCTCCTGTGGCTCGCCTCGTCACCTAGCTGAAGCTCGTGGTCTCACTGGTTGGCTTCTTGTAGCCTCGATCCCACCTTCGTCGCCAATGAAGTGGTTCGGGAATAACGAGAGGTACAAGCAAGCAAGTGACAACAGCTCTTTAATATACAGTGAGACTTCAGCAAAAACTCAGGGGCTGCAGTCCTCCTTATATACAATCCAGGAGGGACTGTCAGCCAATCAGAAACGTAGGCAAGTTTGAAACTCCCGCTTAAAAAGTATCAATACATAACAGAGATCACCAAGGACCCTTCATGCTAGAAAATTCTTGAAAGCCCGGCACGCAGACAAATTCAGCCATCAACAGGCACATGAAGTTAAACAACATCTACATAACATTCAAAAAAGACAATTGAAAAGCTGAAAAGGACCAAAACACCTCCTCACTCGCAATCCACACCCCAGATGAGCAAAGACTAACACCAAGATTAACATTAAACCAACAATCAAGAAGCAAAGAGTACCCCAATCAAGACAACTCAGACAAGTGAGCTAACAGTAAACAACAACCAAATCAAAGAACTACGAAGAAGAAAACAACACTCCCACTAATACTGACCGGGCAACCCAGTAATATATAAAAAGAGAGCAAATCCTACAAATGCAATTACAATGCCTTTCCTAAACACATTATCTTGTTGTTGTTTTTTTAAAGTATCTAGCTCTGTGATGGCGAATCTATGCCATGCGTGCTACTTGTGACACGCGGAGCCATATTGATGGGCACATAAGCGTTGCCCTAGCTCAGCTCCAGCGTGCATGGGTGCACTGGCCAGCTGATTTTTGGGCCTTCTGGGCCCAATGGAAGTCAGCAAATAGGCTGTTTCTGGCCTCCAGAGGGCCTCTGGGGAGGTGGGGAAGGCTGTTTTTGAACTCCCCAGGCTCCTAGAAAGCCTCGGGAGCCTGGGAAGGGCAAAAAAAACGGGCCTATCGGGCCCACCATGCCATCACATGACAAAAGCGGGGGGAACATGGGGGGGGGGTCACACATGCATGCAAGCAAGGGGGGCAGGGCGCATAGAATTATGGGCCTGCACGCATGCAACCACCCTGCACTCCCCCAGCTTTTGGCACGCGATGGCAAAAAGGTTAGCCATCACCGGTCTAGCTACACAAATACAGGCATTCCTTGACTTATGACCACAATAGAGCCCAAAAATTTATGTTGCTAAGTGAGAAATGTGTTAGGTGAGTTTTGCTCCATTTTACGACTTTCCTTGCCACATTTGTTAAGTGAATCATTGCAAACACTAGCATTATTATTATTATATTGTTTATAATATATATAATATAATATAATATAATATAATATAATATTATAATATAATATAATATAATATAATATAATATAATATAATATAATATAATATAATACAATACAATACAATACAATACAATACAATACAATACAATACAATATAATATAATATAATATTATATATAATATATAATATAATATTATATATATATATATATATATATATATATATATATATATATATATATATATATATATATATATATATATATATATATATATATATGTTTTTCTTCTAGCCAGGTTTTCCCTACGTAGCCAAGGTTTTTTTGTAGCTCCAGCTCAGTAGAATCACATCTACTCGAGCTGGAGCTACAAAAAAACCTTGGCTACGTAGGGAAAACCTGGCTAGAAGAAAAACACACATAAACCCTACGAAGAAGTAAGAAAATTTATATATATATATATATATATATATATATATATATATATATATATATATATATATATATATATATATATATATGTTTTCTCAGGTTTTCGCGGGTGTTTGTATGTAGGTCTTTGGTTATTCGGGTCTTCTCCCACGTAAAATTGGAAGTGTCTTGGCGACGTTTCGACGAAGTCTCATTCGTCATCTTCAGGCTGGTGTTCTCGGCTTCGTGCTTCCAGGAGCAATGTGAGATCGCAGCTCCCACGACCAAGGACCAGAAGCCAGACTGCAGCTGCATCATTAGCCACTTTAAACCTCTCCAATCCATACATGAAGCAGACTGACACCCACCATGAAGAGCTCGCACGGCCACAAACACGAAGCCAAACAACAACAATGCAGCTCACCAGCTCAAATCCCCCTGCAACTCAGACTAAGCTGAGCACAACCAAGCCCCCACCCAAACAGAACACACCCCCAGCCAATCAGAGCACAACCAACCCCCCATCCAATCAGAGCACAGCCGAGCCCCTAACCAATCAGAACACACCTCCACCCAATCAGAACACAGCCAAGTTCCCACCCAATCAGCTCACACCCCCACTAGCAGTTAAAAGGAAGAGACAGCTGCGATCTCACATTGCTCCTGGAAGCACGAAGCCGAGAACACCAGCCTGAAGATGACGAATGAGACTTCGTCGAAACGTCGCCAAGACACTTCCAATTTTACGTGGAAGAAGACCCGAATAACCGAAGATATATATATATATATATATATATATATATATATATATATATATATATATATATATATAATATTATATAATATTATTATTATAAAATTAGCATTGCAAACACAAGCATGAGCAACATGGTTGTTAAGTGAATCTGCCTTCCCTATTGACTTTGATTGTGAGAAGGTCGCAAAAGGGGATCCCGGGACACTGCAACCGTCGTAAATACATGCTAATTGTCAAGCATCCAATGTTTGATCATGTGACCTATGGGGATGCCGCAACAGTTGTTAAGTGAGAAAAAATGGTCATAAATCAGTTTTTTCCCATGCCGTTGTAACTTTGAACGGTTAGATTAGTGATGGCTAAATATTGGGGACGAAATTGGAATATTCAAAGAAATGAGTGGTATAATGAAATTTGCAGTAGGGCAACAAATGATAAATTAGCAACAGAAATTAAATTTAAAAAAGGGGATGATCAAAGCAAAGAATTATAATGAAATATGGGGGGATTTTATAAAATCAGTATTGGTGGAAGGCAAAGGGAATAAACCTACTCAAGAATATATGTTATTTTGGAAGGGATAAATGCACAATTGGAATATATTGTATATCTTTTAATTGTTATATACAAAGAAATATACAGGGGGGAAATGATCTCCGGGGGGTGGGGGTGCACTGTAATATTTGTTTTTGTTTTTTTCCTTTTTCCTTTTTCTTTCTTTTTTTTGTATTTAGATGTATATGTAATACGTTTAATTGTGTAATTAATTTTTCAAAGGGGGGAAAAAACCCCTTTGTTGTATTTCTATTTATTTGGAAGGGCTCAAACTGTGTTGCCTTCTGAAATTACTGAGAAGGGCTAAACAAGACACTGAAGTGCATGTTCCTCCATATTTTTTAATCTCTTAATTAAAGAGCAAGAATATTGTGTTTAAATGAAAAAAAAAAATAGCTTGTTGTTCTCTGGGGTTTGATTTTTTTTTTTTTAAGTTTTGATTTTGTTTCAAAAAGAAATATGGTGTGGACAGCAATTTTATTTTTATTTTCAAATTCAGAAAGTTCAGGAGATTTTGCTAAGGCCCCTTCTGTTTGCAGGCACGCATCACTGTTGATGAATGAAGTGGAAATGTACAGGTGATTTTGTTTTTCTCCAAATAAAAGCTAAACCCTCAAATTAAAAAAAAAATGTATTATTTGTATTTAAAAAATAAAAAAGTAACTTCGAATGGTTATTAAATGGACTGTTGCCAGCCGAGGAGTTCCTGTACACCCTCATAAAATGAGGACGCGTAAAAACGCTTAGTGCAGGTTGACATTTCTGTCAGGAATGTTACACATTATTGTTGCCCGTCGTTCTGAGAGTTGTGGGTTTCCTTTTTATATTCGACTCGACAAAGGATCTCGAACCTGATCTGAGCTTAATCAGCTTCTGTCACAACCCCAGCATGAAGGACGGAGTTAAGGCACCCTTCTTGTCAGCTTTAAGCTTCACAGCGGTGAGTTGTGCTACACAGCCTCCGGGCAAGGCACTTTGGGCTGTGATTTCCCAGGAAAGGCGCCTCAGAAGTGCCAGCGAGGCAGAGGCAGGAACAAAAGCGAGCCAGCCGAAGCCATCTGGGGAAATCATGACATGCCCTTCTGCTTTCCAGACAATCACAGGCCCTGCTGTCACAAAATGCAGCCAGGAGGTGTTAAAATCAGAAACATAAAAGGAGGCAATTGAGCTTGTGCGCACTTCTGAAAGGATATGGCGGATGATGAGCTCCTGGAGGCTTAAAGGGTGGAGAGCAATTTCAAATATGTTTTAATGCCCCTTTTCTTATGAATGTATATTGAATTTAAGTTCAGCGTACCAGCGTTGTACAGATGCTAGTTGTTGTAGGGCGGGAATAACGAGAGGCACAAGCAGGCTAGTAACAACAGCTCTTTAATTCAAGGGGAGACTTCAGCAAAGGAACACAGGCAACAGCCCTCTTTATATACTTTTCAGGGGCGACCAAGAACCAATCAGGATTCACTGTATATTTGAATTTCCCGCACAAAATAGATACATACATAACACTAGTGTACATGAATGCTATACATTCAGCGGTACACTAGTATAACATACGACCATCTCTCTCTCTCTCTCTCTCTCTCTCTCTCTCTCTCTCTCTCTCTCTCTCTCTCTCTCTCTCTCTCCCTCCCTCCCTCCCTCCCTCCCTCCCTCCCTCTCTCTCTCTCTTATCTTTCTCTCCTATATTTAGGAACTACCCCACTCACTCACTCTCTCCCTTTCACTCCCCCTGTCAGCTTCGGAAACCATATTAGCTTCCATGCTGCCAACTCCATGCACCTGGGAAAGTAGGAGGGGGGATTTAGGAGAGTGAATATAGTTAGACATAATAGCATTCTTCCCTTCGGTCAAGGTCATGGTGTTTATGCATCTAGAGGAGGAGTGGGTGCAGGGATGGCTCAAGTTGGGACGGATGATGATTGGACCATGTGACAGATTGATGGGTGAAGGGGCTGGATTTGGGGTTTTGATTTACTGAGGGAAAATCCGGAACCCTCATATTCAGGTTTTCCCAGATGTGCCAATATACCTACTCTAATAAAATGGATCTTTGAGAAGTGCCTACCTCGGAATTTTTACTTGGAGTTGGGGACTTTCTGGAATGCTGACACCCCATCTCTCCCTCCCTCCGTCTCTCTCTAGGTCTGTCTGTCCATATATCTCTTTCTCTCCCCTCCCTCTCCCCCCTCTCTCTCTCCCTCTCTCTCCCCCATCATCTCTCTATCTACATCCCTATCAAACTCTATCTGTCTCTCTGTCCATCTCTCCGTCCATCCATCCATCCATCCATCCATCCATCCATCCGGTTGTGGTCTGCCAACGGCCAGCAGAGCTGGACAGTGAGGAGGTTGGGGAGAAACATGGGCCAGTCCTGGAGTCTGGGGAAGGCTCGGACAAGGGCTCTGCATCGGAGGCAGAAAGAGGGCCAGGACCATCTGGTAGTTATGTGCTGCCTCCGGAATCTGACATCAGCAAGGTAGAAGAACAGGGGGAGCCTGTTCCAAGTGCGTGCATGCGCAGAGCTGCCAGGAGGCAAGAAAAGGCAAAAGGGGTGACTCAGGAGTAAGGCTTGGAGATGATTGGCCCTTCCCATAAGACATAAGAGAGGACGTGAGCCTTTGCAGGAAGCAATTTGTTCATTCTGGTCGGTTCAAACTCTGAGAAGCTCCATTTGACTCTGTGCTCCATTTGGCCTTGCAAAACTAATTGGCAATTAGGTCTCTGGCACCGTTTCAAGGGAGATAAAGGTGGGTGCTTATCAGCATTACCTTGAAAGACTATGGCAGACATCTGTTGGACTCCTCACAGAATGTTGGTGAATTATTTCGGGCTTTGAATGACCATAATTCACAGCCGTTTAAATAAGAGGGTTTTTTTGAGGACTAAGCATGTGATTTAAGTTTTCTCGGGGAGCGTAGGTCAGAACACATCCATTCATCATTGTCTGTCTGTCTGTCTGTCTGTGTCTAGTCTTCCTCTCTCTCTCATCTATCACTATTTTGCCTGCCTGCCTGCCTGCCTGCCTGCCTATCTATCTATCTATCTATCTATCTATCTATCTATCTATCTATCTATCTATCTATCTGTGTGTCTGTCTCTCTGTCTCTCTGTCTCTCTGTCTCTCTGTCTATCCAATCATCTATCTATATCTGCCTCTCTGCCTGCCTATCTATCTACCTACCTACCTACCCATCCATCCATCCATCCATCCATCCATCCATCCATCCTATCATATTTAGGAACCCAACTCTCTCTCTCTCTCTCTGTCTCCCCTACTCAACACCCTCGTAGTGTGACCCTGCGTAGTGTATAAATGGCCATAAAATCAGAAAAGTCATATCTAAATATTATAATAAAAACAGTTAAAAATAGGAATAAAATTAAATTAAAAAGGCAGTGGAGGGCCTTGAGAGATTTGCTCCCCACTGAATTAGACTTTTTTTTTTTTCCAGACCATTATCGTATTTGAACTGGATTGGAATAATTTACCAAATCAAATATTTGAACTGAATCTTAATCAAATTATACACTTCTGGGAATCTTTCTATTTTCCCCAGTAGAGCTTCTGATAGAGAGTTTGGTTGGTTTGATAATTGATTTTTCCACTACAAAGAAAATGAAAACGGAAAGACATGGAAATGATTTGCAAGAATGTAGAAACTGAAAGACAAAGAGAGAATTGTTCTGTGAAAAAGAAGAGAGAGTTAGATTATTTGTTGTAGATAAATGGAATTTTCTTTCTGGAGTGCCTTTTTAAAACCATTATGCTATTATCTATTTCTGTTCTCTCTTTTTATAGAAAAGAATACCATCTGATGGCTCAAGAAAGATTATTGTATTGTTCCATGACCTGGAAGAATTATTATAAGTTAACATACCCATGGTATGTGTGTGTGTGTGTGTGTGTGTGTGTGTGTGTGTGTGTGTGTGTGTGCATGCGGGCACATACACACACATGCGCGTGATGGCTCAATGGTTAAAGACACTGAGTTTATCAACTGGAAAGTTGGCAGTCCGTGTTCGAGACCTGAGCACCGTGTGATGGGGTGAGCTCCTGTTACGTGCTTCAGCTCCTGCCTGCCTAGCAGTTCGAAAGCATGCAAATGCGAGAAGATAAATAGGTACCACTTCAGTGGGAAGGTAACAGAGTTCCATGAGCCTCACCATATAGTCATTCTAACCACGTGACCACAGAAGCATCTTTGGATAATGCTGGCTCCCTCAGCTAAGAAACAGAGATGAGCATTAACCCTTAGAGCTGGACATGACTGGTGAAGGGAAACCTTTACCTTTGATATACAAGAACCTGGTCATTTCCAAGAATGTTGTTATGTGAGTTTTTCCTCATTTTACAACATTAGAGGAAAAGACCCCGATGTTGAGAAAGATGGAAGACAAAAGGAGAAGAGGATGGCCGAGGAGGAGATGATTAGATAACATCATCAATGCAATGAAAAACTCCAGGAGACACTGGAGGACAGTGGCATGCTATGGTCCATGGGAGTTGCAGAGTCAGACACAACTTAGTGCCTGAATAACAATAACAAAACGTTAGTAAAATGCTTACGGATCTGTGTTCCATTTTCTCACTAAGTTTTAACACGGAACAACTCCTTGTTCAGAGGAAAGAACTTGTCACAGGAAATGAAGATGCTTTTTTGAACATCCACCTCGAAACTCAAGAGATTATTTAAAAAAAAAAAAAGCAATAAAGCAATTACAGACACCTCGAAGGTACAGACCAATGGAGAGACAGAATTAATAATCATGAAATTTGCTCAGTAATGGATAGATGAACCTGATAAATCAGAACATCGATTTTTTTTGCTTGATCTGATTAACAACAACAACAAAAAATCCTTGACAACTTTATCTCTTGGATTCCTTGACAAAGCGGAAGTGATGGCTGAAATGCAATTATGATGAAGTACCACTGCTGGATAATAAAATTATTTTTTCTAAAAGAGAGAGAGAGAGAGAGAGAGAGAGAGAGAGAGAGAGAGAGAGAGAGAGAGAGAGAGAGAGAGAGAGAGAGAGAGAGAGAAAGAAAGAAAGAAAGAAAGAAAGAAAGAAAGAAAGAAAGAAAGAAAGAAAGAGAGGGAGGGAGGGAGGGAGGGAGGGAGGGAGGGAGGAAGGAAGGGAAAATAATTGAAGAAATTTGTAATTAGGTCAAATCAGGATTTTCTGTGACTGTGGTTGTTTTAATCGACTCGATTGGAAAACATCAAATTCAACCACATTGGACAAACGCTCATAGGTGCTGCCAGTCAAACAGTGCTCTCATATTTAGGAATTTTAGCAGGTTTTCAAACTAGATTCCCATAAGTGACAGATGTTGTTGTGCCACTAAGTTGGGCTCTTAGGTCCATGAGGTCCCAAAGAGTTAGCCAATGATCCCCTTTTTCTAAATCTCCACTTCGGTGTGCATTTATTGGGCGTTGCACACCTGGCAAAACTAGTTTTTGGGGACAACACCAGAGTCTTATCAGAGAAAAAACCTGTTGTGACCCAGGCCAAGTAAGTAGTAGGAAAAATCAGTCAGTGAAAAAAAAAAAAACTTTATTCAAACAGCTGAGAATTACTTCATTCCCAGCATCGTTCAACTAAATTAAAGCAAATTCCTCCCAACACAAATTCCTCAGTCCTATCGCAAACCTTAGTCCAATTAGGCAAACTGCCAAAGGCCTTTCTTGGCAAACGTTCAGAAGTCACAGATACAAAAATAAATACAAGACGTAGACAAAGAAGAAGACGAAGCTACCAACGTTGTTTTCCGGCAAAGCCCAAACGCCGTTGCTGGTCTGTTTTAAGCCTTATGGGAGGGGCCAATCATCCCTTGGCCTTACTCCCAAGTTGTCCTCTTTGCTTGAGCTGCTGTTGCCTTCTGGCAGCTCTTCTCATGCGTGCATTAGGAAGAGGCTCCTCCTGTTCCTCTGCCTCACTCCTATCAGCCTCTGGAGGCTCTGGAGTCCGCACCTCACACCCCGATGGCCCTGGGCCCATCTCTGCCTCTGATGCAGAGCTCTCATCCGGGCCTTCCTCAGCCTCCAGCACTGGCCCCTGTTCTTCCTCAGCCTCATCGGTGACCAACTCCGCTGCCAGCTCCGCAGGCTGCTGGCGGACCACAACAAAACCTTTTCTACAACTGCAATAAAAGTAAGATATTTGACAAGTGCCACATTGCCTGGCCGGTCGTCTTTTTGTTTATTTATTTATTTTCTAACCAAGAAAAACATGCACCCAACTCCTCCTCCTCCTGCGTTCTTTCTCTTGTCCTCCTTAATCGGAAATAAGAATTAATGAGTGGAATGTGAACCCAATGAGGTGCAAGAGGAATTATTCAGTGGGTCTCCTTGCTGCTCAGCTGGCATGAAAAGCGAAAGGCACAGTGAACACTTCATATATTTGTCAGTTGAGTTACGGTTCCCATTTCCTCTGCCTGTGACCTTCAAGCTTTCAAGTGAAAAACACAAAAAGAGAATTATGGAAGTTTCAGGTCATTTCACCATTTGTCCATTTAAACACCAGCAGGCAGCCTTTTCTTACTACTGGGAGGTCCCCGCTGCCTGCCCAATGCTTAGCCTTTCCTACGTATCAATAATTTATCCTTCACCTTATTTATTTTCCTCCTTGTAAAAGGGGGGCTAGGCTTAAAGAGCATCGGAGAGATGGAAAGTGAGTTCCTTTTGCGGTATTGTGCAATTGAAGGGATCTCTCACAGTTTCCCTGATAGAATCGCTTTTTTTTAAAAAAAAAAAAGGCTTGGAGAATCCTATCCCATAATATTTCTCACGAATGAAGGGGAATATACTTCAGGATGATGTTGCAGGATCCAATCTGGGTTGGTCACCGGGAATACAGGTTTTGTTTTCCAAGTTTTTGGACTCGTGCTGGAGCCCATCCTTAGACAACATCTCTCTAGCAGTGTGTGTTGTTCTTATTTTTTTATTTTATTAGTTTATAGTATTAAAATAGTATATAATTTTATGTAAATATATATAAATTTGTATATATAGTCTTTAAAATAGATGGACGTGGTGGTTCAATGGCTAAGAAACTGAGCTTGTTGATCGAAAGGTCGGCAGTTCAGTGGTTCAAATCCCTATTGCCGCGTAATGGGGTGAGCTCCCGTAACTTGTCTCAGTTTCTGCTAACCTAGCAGTTCGAAAGCACTTAAAAAATGCAAGTAGAAAAACAGGAACCACCTTTGGTGGGAAGGGAACAGCGTTCCGTGCGCCTTTGACATTGAGTCATGCCGGCCACGTGACCACGGAGACGTCTTCGGACAGCGCTGGCTCTTTGGCTTTGAAACGGAGATGAGCACTGCCCCCTAGAGTCGGGAATGACTAGCACACATGTGCGAGGGGAACCTTTACCTTTTATAAAATAGTAAAGATAGTTCCTCTATTTTGTTTTGTTTTGTTTTTTCTGCCCTAAAAATCTGGCAGCTCCCACTAGAACAGTGTTTCTCAACCTTGGTAGCTTGAAGATGGGTGGACTTCAACTCCCAGAATCCCCCAGCCAGCGCTGGCTGGGGGATTCTGGGAGTAGAAGTCCACCCATCTTCAACCTTCCAAGGTTGAGAAACACTGCACTAGAAGAACTGGATTTTAAATCTCAAACTTTCCCACCAGGCATCCCATCAGCCAGGAAGGCTGAGAAGTCTGTAAATTGAAGAGCCATATCTCTGGGTAGCCTTCCCTTAATACAGGTAGTCCTCAATTTACAACCATTCGTTTAACGACCGTTCAAAGATACAACAGATTGACCTAACAACTGTGTTACCAATTTAACAATGGCAGTGGTTCACTTAACAACCACAGCAAGAAAAGGAGCAAAATGGGGGCAAAACTCACATCACCTCACTTAGCGATGGAAATTTTGGACTCGATGATGGTTGTAAGTCGAGGACTCCCGACAGAGAATAAAGTTCTTTGACGTCTTCCTTGCCTTGCTGTATAATCCATTGAAAATTGGAGAAAAAAGAGAGGGGGACTATATATTTCCCAGTTGTGTCATTGCTATCGGTAGAAAGTTCACTCCGCGATACGGTGAGAAATCTCAGCTCAGCCTGACCTGCCACCTCAAATGTTGCATTTTTCACAGAAATGTTAGCAAAGTGCATAGATCTGCCACACGGCCGGTCGAACCCTCTTAAGAAAGACCCCTTCCCTTGTAATCTACCTCCAGCATCTGTAGATCAACCCTCTCAGGTATTATATCCCCCCGTCTTACAATATTATTTCTGACAACAATATTTCACAGAACGGACTGCTAGGTTACCATCTCAAGGATTTTTAAATGCATTCCGGCTGTGTTCACACAATACAATCAAACCTGGGAAGAGAAAAGATGTAGCCCATCCATTTCTACAACCTCCGATCAGCGGTGGGTTGCAGTGGTGGCGGGAGGCTCCGCCCACTCACCCGGACGTCATCAAATATGATCTGAAAAGCGAACGCGCCTGCACGCGCGAACCGGTAACAAAGATAAGTGAAATCCATCCCTGCCTCCGACGATTGTTTAGTATTAATCTTGGTTAGGGTTTTTGTGGGTGTATTATTTAGCATATTAAACCAATCCACCTCAAATTAACAGAATAATAAGAGTTGGAAGGCACCTTGTAGGTTAGGGGTGTCAAACTCAAGGCCCAGGAGCCAAATCCGGCCTGCGGGGTGATTAGATCTTGCCCTTGGGGTCACCCTGGAAATAGCAGAGGACCGGCCCATGATGCCTCTACGAGCAAAACTTGAGCTGGCCATGATGGGCGTGGCCTAGTCAGCCTCCTGCACCACAGCGGGGGGGGGTTTGCCCTCCCCAGGCTCCAGAGCTTTTCCTCGAGCCTCTGGGAGGGTGAAAACAACCTCCTCAGACTCCAGAGGCCTCTGGAGGCCGAACTTCCAGTAGGCCCATTTTTCGCCCTACCCAAGTCTCTGCGTGTGCCCTGCACTTATCTGCATCCAAAATAGGCTGGGTGGGACTCCTGGAAGGGCAGGGTAGGGTGGTCGAGGCCAGCCAGGAGTGGGATTTGGGGGTTCTCCAAACTGCATAGAATCTTAGCTAGAGGTTCCCCTGAAGCCCTGCGAATCCCCAGCAGCTCACCCCTGGCTCCGTTTTCACTGGCAGAGGGTTGCAGGAGGCCATCACAGGCTAAAACGGAACTTGGGAGCCCGTTTTTGCTGGTAGAGTGCTCGGGCCGCCACAGGCGCCCCCGACACAAGTGATGTTAAACTGGTCATGCCCACCCTGACCATGTCCAACCCAGTCACCAGAGGTCAAACACAACCCTGATTCAGCCCTCAATGAAATTGAGTTTGACACCCCTGTTGTAGGTCATCTAGTCCAACCCTCCACCCAAGCTGGAGACCCTACACTATTTCTGACAGATGGCAGTCCAGTCTCTTCTTGAAAGACTCCAGTGATGGAGCTCACACAATGTCTGAAGGAAAGGTGTTACATTGGGTGATTGTTCTCACTGTTAGAAAATGTCTCCTTATTTCTAGGTTGAATCTCTCCTTGGTCAGTTTCCATCCATTATTCCTTGTCTGGCCTTCAGGTGCTTTGGAAAATAGCTTGAGCCCCTCCTCTCTGTGGCAGCCCCTCAAGTAGTGAAAGATGGCTATCATGTCTCCCCTGGTCCTTCTCTTCACTAGACTAGCCATGCCCAGTTCCTGCAACCATTCTTCATATGTTTTAGCCTCCAGTCCCCTAATCTGCTTGGTTGCTCTTCTCTACACTCTTTCTAGAGTCCCAACATCTTTTTTATATTGTGGTGACCAAAACTGGATACAATATTCTAGATGTGGTCTTACTAAGGTTTTATAGAGTGGTATTAGTACCTCACGTGATCGTGATTGAATCTCTCTGTTAATGCAATTTAGGATTGCGTTGCCTTTTTTTGGCTACCACCACACACTGTTGGCTCATATTTAATTGGTTGTCCACTAAGACACTAAGATGTATACAAATAGGTTAAACCATGGCAACTTTGTTAGTCTGATATGTATCGTTACTCATCTAAGTAAGGTCATCAGTCAAAATAAAAAATTAGCTAGGCAGAGAGTTGTTGGAATGTACTAATTGTTGCCACACCAACTGCAGGGGTTTCTCCCCAAAATGGCTTGCAATGTGTAAATGAAGACTCAATCATCCAGGCCGAAAGAATCTAAAAAAAAGGTTAAAATCATGGCAACTGGATTTGTTAATCTGAGACCTTTAATAACTTTATCCCAAAGGTGCTTTTTCAAGAAGCAACTGGACTTCCTGGTTTTTCTTTGAAGAGGTTTCATTTCTCATCCAAGAAGCTTCTTCAGTTCTGACTGGATGGTGGGGAATGGAAGGATTTATATTCCTTGCTGGTCATTTGCATTCTTTTTTCCCCACAGCTGTTAAGCAAATCACTGTCATTATTAAACGAGTCATGCTGTCATTAAGCGAAACTGGCTCCCCCCCATTGACTTTGCTTGTCAAAAGCTGGCTGGAAAGGTCATAAATGGTGACCACATAATACTGGGTGTTGTGGCCCGAACGTGGCCTGTGCAGCTAGTAGCTGACTCTGACAGCGAGGAGGCTGGTGTGGTGCTGCGCCAGCAGCCTGTGCAGCTGGCACTCGAGTCGGACAATGAGGAGGCTGGAGAAGATGTGGTGCCAGAGGCAGGGATTCAGCCAGGGCCTTCAGAACCTCCAGAAGCTCCCTTAAGTGAAGAGGACGAAGAGGAGGAGCCTCTTCTCGATGCACGGGTGCGTAGAGCTGCCAAAAGGCAGGAGTGGCTCCTCAGGAGGAGGTCTCCTCAAGAATAAGGCTTGGGGCTAATTGGCCACTCCCTTAGCCTATTTAAGGAGGAACGCCGACTGAAGCAATTTGCAAGGAACAACTTCGTTCATATACCTTCGTGTCTTGTCTTGCTTATCTTATCAGCTTCCTGCAAATTGCTTCTGGGCATTCTGCCAACCACAGTAAGCTTTCAGTTATTATTCTTTGAATTCTTGGTGGCTGTTAATGCAGTTAATTAAGAGCTGTTGTTGTAAAAGACTGATTTATTTAGTAAACCAAGGTTTGAACGGACTTTGTGTGTGCGGCATTTTTTGGGGTCCGTAGCTGGGGCAGAACACTGGGACACTGCAAATACACACCTGTTGTCTAGTGTATGAATTCTGATCATGTGACAATGTGCTACAATGGTCGTAAGTGTGAAAAACAGTCATAAGTCACTGTTTCCAGTGCTGTTATAACTTTGAACAGTCACTATATGAGAGCAGGCAGAAAGCAGGTTCAGGTACTGAAAAAAACTTCTCATTGTTTTACTTAGGTGCCACATTTCTTAAAAAAAAAAAAAAACAGAATGAGGTCAGGACAAAATCTAAATTTGATTTCACTTGGTACACCTTCAGTTTAAATTTAATGTACTGTAGTTGATAGCAGAACTACGCAAAAAAATTTGGTTTGGAGATTTGATGTCAGGTGTTTGTGATTGACTCTCCAAATTGCATTGACTTTCTAAATCAACTTGGAAAGTTAAACTGAAAATCAGATTCGATTAGATGCCCCAAATCAAATCCAGGTTCTCTGGATACAATGGCCTCTGTGTAGAAATGATATTTTTTTTGGATTAGATTAGAAATGCAAATTAATGTAACCGGTTTGATACCTAATCCTGCATCCAGTTTTGGTCACCATATTATTAAAAAAAAATGTTTTAGACTCTGAAAAGAGTGCAGAAGAGTGCAACAAGGATGGTTAGGGGCCTGGAAGCTAAAACATAGGAAGAATGGTTGCAGGAATTGGGTTTGTCAAGTCTAAGGAAGAGAAGGACTAGGGGTGACATGACAGAAGTCTTCCAATATCTCAGGGGCTGCCACAAAAAAGAGGGAGTCAAACTATTCTCCAAAGCACCTGAGGGTGGACAAGAAGCAATGGGTGGAAACTAAGCAAAGAGAGAAGCAACCTATAACTAAGGAGAAATTTCCTGACAGTTAGAACAATTAATCAGTGGAAAAACTTAATTTAATATTAACATTAAATTAATGTTAATACCACTTTATAATGCCTTGGTAAGGCCACACTTGGAATACTGCATTCAGTTTTGGTCACCACGATGTAAAAAGATGTTGAGACTCTAGAAAGAGTGCAGAGAAGAGCAAGAAAGATGATGAGGGGACTGGAGGTTAAAACATATGAAGAACGCTTGCAGGAACTGGGTATGTCTCGTTTAATGAAAAGAAGGACTAGGGGAGACGTGATAGCAGTGTTCCAATATCTCAGGGGCTGCCACAAAGAAGAGGCAGTCAAGCTATTTTCCAAAGAACCTGAAGGCAGGACAAGAAGCAATGGGTGGAAACTAATCAAGGAGAGAAGCGACTTAGAACTAAGGAGAAAATTCCTGACAGTTAGAACAATTAATCAGTGGAACAACTTGCCTCCAGAAGTTGTGAATGCTCCAACATTGGAGGTTTTTAAGAGATTGGGCAGCCATTTATCTGGAATAGTGTTGGATCTCCTGCTTGAGCAGAGGGTTGGACTAGAAGACCTCCAAGGTCCCTTCCGACTCTGTTATTCTGATGCATAGATTCAGGCATTCAATCCTGGGGCTGCTACAGTAACTTGCCCAATCCTCAGAAAAAAGGCCAGTGGTCATTTACACAAGGAAGAAACGGATGATGCTGTTTTCTGCCAATTTCCCCATTCATCATCAAGACGACCTCATGGTGTGCTTTTCTGCTCTACTTCCCACATATCGTTTTCTGTGTTATGTCACCTCAAGGCACCTGGCTGTTTCAGATAATATGTTTCACTTCATTGTGGGATGAACCGCAGTAGGTCATTGGCTAGTTCAATAAGGCAGGAACAATCCTTAAACACCCACTCTGTTCTTTAATACTTTCCAGAGTTGAGAATGCTATATAAAGCAAAATGGCTGTAGCTCTTTCCTGTAAATGGGAAGCTGTTTCCAATTTTGGTGGCCATGATATTTTTTTTTTAAAAAAAGATGTTGAGAGTCTAGAAAGAGTGCAGAGAAGAGCAACAAAAATGATTAGGGGATTGGAGGCTAGAACATATGAAGAAAAGTTGCTGACGGACCTGGAAGCCATCTTTTACAGTTGGGCCTTCAGGCCTGCCACATTTTCTACTGTGGGAAAATGGGAAGAGGGATTGTGAAGAGTATGGGTGATAGGTAGTCAAAATAACATTCTTTTCTTAGAGATGAGTCAAGGCCACAGCTGCGATGAGGTGACTGGGAGGTTTCTCCAGTTTTGGATGGTGCTTGATTAGATCTTGGGATGGACATGTGTGTGCTGGGCACGGACTTGAACTTTCTTTTGGGTGGAGAAAACCTGGAAGCTTTCAGATTCAAGTTTTCCCAGATGTGCCAATATGACATCTTCAATAAAATGGAACTTTGAGGAAATTAAAAGCCTCGGAGTCTTCTTTCATTGGGAGGGTGTTACCTGGAGCCTTGACAGTTGCAGGAACTGGATATGTTTAGTTTAATGAAAAGAAGAACTAGGGGTGACATGATGGCAGTCTTCCAATATCTCAAGGGCTGCCACTAAGAAGAGGGGATCAACCTATTCTTCAAAGCACCTGAGGGTAGAACAAGAAGCAATGGATGGAAACTAATCAAGGAGAGAAGCAACCTAGAACTAAGGAGAAATTTCCTGAGAGTTAGAACAATTAATCAGTGGAACAGTTTGGCCTTCAGAAGTTGTGGGTGCTTCATTGGTGGAAGTTTTCAAGAGATTGGGCAGCCATTTGTCTGGAATGGTGTTGGATCTCCTGCTTGAGCAGAGGGTTGGACTAGAAGACCTCCGAGATCCCTTCCAACTCTGTTATTCTGTTATATAACCCAGGGTTTAATCACAGTTCTGCATCGATTTTGTTTCTGAGTGAAAGATAGAGCAGAAGGAACTGATGACCATCATTGGAGAAGATACCATCCGGAATATAAATGAGGAGAGGAAGTCATTCTGCTGGTGTAAAGAAAGCTGGTTGACTTAACATATCACCCTGCTGTTCCCTACTGCTTATGATGATTTAGTAGTTATCGTCATCCAGACAGAGGTGTTACTGTGGCAAGCTTGGTTAGCGCTATAATTGGTCAATTCCCAGTCTTAAAAAAAATCCGCTTCTCATTTGTCTTCCGCTGCATTTTATTGATATTTCCTTTCATCCTGCTCATTTACTCGCCCTCGGCACAGTATGGTGCTTGACTGGTTCATAATAAAGTATTTGCTTATTATAATGCTTTAATTTGGCCTCATTTGCTAACCGCATTCAAAATGGCAACTCACTGTGATTTGTTATTTACAGAAAATGAGCTCACTTTCCCATTTTCGGTTTGTAAAAAGATGTTTACCTCAGGTTGCAATTTGGGGTCCTTCTATCCTGAGGTAAATCGTTTTCTTTTAAAGCATTGAGGCAAGAATATGAAATATAATATTTCATATTATAATACAAATCTATCAAATCACATATCCCCCCCAAAAAATAATGTTAATGGAATTATAAACCCAAATGTATTTGTCTCCCAATTTGGGCTAACCATTTTGTATCCCTTCGTAATATATATGTTGGAAAATGGTATTCGGTGTGCATTGGTTGGAGTGACAGATAATACTGAAATGAAATAAGAAATGAATTTCACCAACGAAATATGTGAAGGTAAATATGTGAAGATAGATATTCGCATTAATATACAGGTACTTCTCGACGTACGACCATAATTGAGCCCCAAATTTCAGGAGCTAAATGAGACATTTGTGAAGTGAGTTTTGCCCAATTTTACGACCTTCCTTGCCACAGTTGTTAAGTGAATCACTGCTGTTGTTAAATGACGGTTGTTAAGTGAATCTGGCTTCCCCATTGACTTTGCTTGTCAGCGTCTGAATTTTGATCGTGTGACCATGAGGATGGGTCATAAGTTTGAAAAATGGTCCTAAGTTATAGTGCCATTGTAACTTTGAATGGTCACTAAATGAACCACTGTAAGTGCCTTTCAGCTCCAATCCAGGAGCCCTCAAGCAGTCGCATTCACGACAAATCATTTTATACCAAATTTATATTTTGCTGATAAATAAAGGGAGACTAGTATAGATCTATTTCACTGAGCCACAAGTTCTCCTCCCTTCATCAGCTTATCATCAATATATTATATATATATTATCTATCTATCTATCTATCTATCTATCTATCTATCTATCTATCTATCTATCTATCATCAGATTAGAAAACATTGAATGTTTACTCTTGAGAGCTACTGTATATCCCATGCTGTTTTGTCAACTGCATACTAAAGATAGCAGACAGAACCACAGGGGTTGTGTAATTATCAGGTTATGAATTTGTCCAACTTGAAATGGATATATTTATTATTCATGGATGAGTTTTGAATCATGCCAGGGAGTGTGAACCAAGCAAGAACCAATTTTTATTCTCAGTGTTTGATGGGATGGTGGTACCCCTTGATGTGAATTTGAAATTTAGAACTAAAAAAAATCCAGCTGAATCCAATTTGAAGTTACAGTTGTTAAATATTCTATAGATTATAATGGGGAAACATCAGAAGGCCTGTTGCTCCTTTATTTTTGAACTACAGGAGGAAAAAAAACACAGAGTGGTACTCATGTCACCTCTAGAGAAAGAAAAACACAAACTATGCAAAACTTTGGTTAGATAAACCTCAGAAATCTTATTTACGTTTCTTCCAAATATGACTGGACATGACTACTGTATTTTTCGGAGTATAAGACGCACAGGAGTATAAGACGCACCTTAGTTTTTGGGGAGAAAAATAAGAAAAAAACTGATTGGCGGGTGGATCAGCCTCCTGGAATACCCCCAATCAGCTGTTTCCAGAGGTGAATTTTAGCAACAGGTTCCTTGGTTGTGAGTTCTGTGCCTTGATTTTTTTCCCTGTCTCTAAAACTTCTGAAACTCTGTTTCAGAAAAAAACTTTTTTTCTGCCTCTGAAAGCCTCTGAAACAGAGCTTCAGAAAAAAAAAGGCTTTTTTTCTGAAGCTTCTTTCAGAGGCTTTTTTTCTAAAGCTTCTTTCAGAGGCTTCTATTTTGAAGGACTATCTGTATTCTGTCCAATCTCCTTTCTTTGGTATTGGTATGTAGATTAACCTCTTTCGATCTGCTGGTTATTGTGTCATTCTCCAGATTTGTTAGCATAGTTTGGTTAGAACCTTTACTGATTCTTCTTTCGTTGCTTGCCATATTATTTTAGATAAAAGTCTTTCTGAGGCTTTTTTTCTGAAGCTTCTTTCAGAGGCTTTTTTTCTGAAGCTTCTTTCAGAGGCTTTTTTCAGCCTCTGAAATCTCCGTTTCAGAGGCTGGGCGGAGCTACATTCGGAGTGTAAGACGCACCCAGATTTTCACCCTCTTTTTTAGGGGAAAAAGGTGCATCTTATACTCTGAAAAACATGCTATTTTTTGTGTCAGTGGTTTCGAGAATGCAGCAGTCGTAAATGCAAACCCATTCTTGTGAAAGGAGGTGTTTTGTTTTGTTGGGTTTTTTTGCCAAAAATTGGCAAAAACACATCGCAAATTGCAATCACGTGACCTCGGACTATTGCAGTTAGTAAAGGCAAGCCAATTGCCCGGTGTCTAAAAAGAGGCAACATTGCTCTCTGTGTATCTGTGTATGTGAGATGGCATTTTAAGATGGCCAGAGGTGTATGAAGCACCTCTTTTCCACCTGTTGCAATTTCCAATGCTCATTGTACCATCAACTGGTTGTAAATTGAGGACTACTTGCATTGGGTTATATAAAGGTTCTGTAGAGATTCTCAGTCATGCAGGATATTGGTTGTCCCAAAGGTGCTTTTTCAGGAGGTAACTGAATTTTCTTGTTTTTTTCTCTTGAAGACGTTTCGCTTCTCATCCAAGAAGCTTCTTCAGCTTCTGACAGGATAGTGGAGAATGGAAGGGTTTATATTCCTTGCAGACTCTCCTTTTAGAGAGTCCTTGAATCACTTGGAGTCCTTGATTGGGTTATATAGATAGTCGTCAACTTACAAGCCTTCTTTATTGATCGCTCTAAGTTACAATGGCCCTGAAAAAAGTGACTTATGACTGTTTTTCACACTTACGACCATTGCAGTATCCTCATGGTCACATCATCGAAATTCAGGCGCTTGACAACTGATTCATATTCATGACAGTTGCAGCATCCTGGCGGGGGGTTGTCACACGATCCCCTTTTGGGACTTTCTCACAAGCAAAGTCAAGGGGGAAACCAGATTTGATTAATGACGGCGCTACTGACTTAATAACCGCAGCGATTCACTTAACGACGGTGGCAAGGAAGGTTGTAAAATGGGGCAAAGCGCCTATAGCAACTGCCTTCCTTAGCAATGGAAAGTCTGTAAGGATGTAAGTCGAGAACTACCTGTAGGTTAGACAAGTCACGGAAGCACAGCTTAGTGCGAAAACCCAGTGGTGAAATCCATTTTTTTTTACTACCGGTTCTGTGGGTGTGGCTTGGTGGGTGTGGCTTGGTGGGCGTGGCAGGGGAAGGATACTGTAAAATCTCCATTCCCACTCCACTCCAGGGGAAGGATACTGTAAAATCTCCATTCCCACCCCACTCCAGGGGAAGGATACTGTAAAATCTCCATTCCCACCCCACTCCAGGGGAAGAATACTGTAAAATCTCCATTCCCTCCCCACTTCAGGGAAAGGATATTGCAAAATTTCCATTCCCTCCCCACTCCTGGGGGAAAGATATTGCAAAATCTCCATTTCCACCCTACTCTGGGGCCAGCCAGAGCTGGTATTTGCCGGTTCTCCAAACTACTCAAAATTTCCTCTACCAGTTCTCCAGAACCCGTCAGAACCTGCTGGATTTCACCCCTGCGAAAACCCAACCATTCGTGTTGATTAAAAACTGACTTACTATCCTCTCTGAGCTCTTTCAGTGATTTACGTCCCCATTGTGAACCAAATCATTTCTTTTTTTTTCCATCTAGATATTAATGTTGCCTTGGTTTTTTTGTTTTTTTGGGTTTTTTTGGCTTCCAAGGTTTTTGTTGAAGTGGATTTTGAATATTGAAATTTGTAAGCAAGGAAACAAGAAAAGGCTTGCTTGTATTCAGTTACGAGGCTCCTTCAAGGGACACGACTATTTAATATTAATAATGCTGAAGGAATTTGAATGGAATGAATTATTATATCAACTCTTTTCATCTCTGTATCCCTGACTAATGTGCCCACCGACGTTGGGTAATAGCTTTCCTATCTTTCTGAATGCTACAAAGCACCTCTTGCCAGATTCAGTGTCTGAAAAATATTAGAGAGAAAAATATTATTAACAAGATATTTAACAGGGCCTACATGCACACATCCCAATACACACACACACACACACACACACACACATACACACACATATTCATGCATATGTTTTCTGTGGGTATGTGTCTGTGGGGAGAGGGAGAGAGAGAAACAGAGAGAGACAGAGATGAGAGAGAGACAGAAACACACAAAAGGAAAGAGAGAGAGAAAGAAACACACACACACACACAGAAACAGAGAGAGAGAGAGAGAGAGAGAGATGAGAGATAGACAGAAACACACAGAGAGAATGAAACACACAGAGAGAAACACACACAGAGAAAAACACACAGAGAGAGAAACGGAGAGAGAGAAAGAGAGAGAAAGAGAGAAAGAGAGAGACAGAAACACACACAGAGAGAAAGAGATGAGAGATGTGTGTGAGAGAGATGAGAGAAACAGAAACAGAGAGAGATGAGAGAGTGAGAGACAGAAAGAGAGAGAGAGAGATGAGAGAGAGACAGAAAGAGAGAGAGGGAGAGGGAGAGGGAGAGGGAGAATAATAGAGTTGGAAGGTGACGTTGGAGTCTTCTATCCAACCTCCTACTCAAGCAGGAAATCCTATAACATTTCAGACAAATGGCTGTCCAATCTCTTCTTAAAAACCTCCAGTGATGGAGTGCCCACAACTTTTGAAGTTTCCACTGATTAATTGTTCTAACTGTCAGGAAATTTCTCTTTAATTCCAGGTTGCTTCTCTCCTTGATTAGTTTCCACCCATTGCTTCTTGTCCTGCCCTCAGGTGCTTTGGAGAATAGCTTGACTCCCTCTTCTTTGGGGCAGCCCCTGAGATATTGGAAGACTGCCATCATGTCACCCTAGTTCTTCTTTTCATTAAACTAGACATACCCAATTCCTGCAACTGTCAAGGCTCCAGGTAACACCCTCCCAATGAAAAAAGACGCCGAGGCTTGAATTTCCTCAAAGTTCCATTTTATTGACTCCCTCTTCTTTGGGGCAGCCCCTGAGATATTGGAAGACTCCTATCATATCACCCCTAGTCCTTCTTTTCATTAAAGTAGACCTACCCAGTTCCTGCAATTGTTATTCGTATGTTTTAGCCTCCAGTCCCCTAATCCTCTTGGTTGCTCTTCTCTGCACTCTTTCTAGAGTCTCCACATCTTTTTTATATAGTGGTGACCAAAACAAGAAAAAAATTGATTTTGAAATGCAGGTATATCTGGAAGATGATCACAATTTGTGAATTAGGGCAAGAAACCATGAAAATAATTCACCCCACGTTAATTGATACAGAATTAAATTGATTGGCTATACACACACACACACACACACACACACACACACACACACACATACAGAAGTGAGACTAGTTTATTTCTGGACCAACCTGTGTTATTGTGATCAAATAGCAGCACAATTCCCAGCTGTGAGATGTATTAAATCTTCACCTACATCACTAGAGCTGTAAGCTAACTGTCAGGTACATGTGTTGAAATATATAGTTCTTTTAACAATGCTGGAGGTGAGGAAACTTGGTCGATACAGTGTCTTCTCCCAGATCTGTTTTTCCTACTTTTGTGCTGGTTTTTTCCCCCCCAGACCATGCTTATGATCTGATAAGCATCAAATTTGGGCTAAGGAAAAAAAAAACTGATTTGCATTTATCTGCAGTCCATACATCGGCTCATTTCCAGGGGAGCTTTTGCACATCTGTTCACTTTGGAGGAATGTATGATAATTTTGGAGTGATATCCAACGTTTTCAAATGCACATTAAAATTGCAGCGTTGATGTGATAAGGTAGGAAGCCCAGAACTTTGAAAAGGTTTTAAGGGTTCAATTTGTCCTTCCTTCTCCCAAACACTCTGCAGAGAAAGTTATGCTATTTATCTGCCTTAGATTTATGTTATTGGTATGTATATCACAGCACTCTTATGATATCTGTATATTAACAAGGCAGAAGATGTATTTATATTGGATACATCAGCCTTCTAGAAAGGAGGGGGGGGGGAAACACAGATTAACAAGAAAAGTTTAGTTTTGTCCTTTAGGAATTTATACCTTTACTCCCCAAGGTTATTAAAATACTGCTCACTTCAATAATATTTGCGAAGAGCTTTGATACTTCCAGATGAAAAGCTGTCAGAAAAAGCAGTGCCTAGAGCTAAATGCAAAATGTAAAAATGCCCCTGGAGAAGTTGGCTTGGATTTATTGTGCCCCTGGAACAAATCAAACTTAGAGAGAAAATCGCTGAACAAAGGATGTTCTGCTAATAAATAAAAAAGGGGGCCCCAAACCACCAGAGGAAGAAGACAATTGGACTAATAGCAACCAAGTATTTCCAGATGTTTGAAATATTTTGGATATGATATCGCTGTAATCTGTCACCGTTCCGCATTCTGAGGTGAAGTTGCATCACCAGAAGATGTTCAGAGGTTAATAAAAAAAGTCAAGGTTTGGCCCACAAGTTAACCAAGAAGCGTTAGTCCAGGGGTGTCAAACTCAATTTCATTGAGGGCCACATCAGGGTTGGGGGGGGGCACTGGATTGGGGGTGGCCAGCTCGATGTCACTCGTCTCAGGGTGGCCCGAGCATTCTGCCAGAGAAAACAGGCTCCCAAGTTCCGTTTTCAGCTGTGATGGGCTCCTGCAACCCGCTGTCAGTGAAAATGGAGGCAGAGGTGGGCTGCTGGGGGTTCGCAGAGAAAACCGCAAGATTCTGTGCAGTTCGGAGAACCCCCAAATCCCACTCCTGGCTGGTCACACCCACCCAACCTTGCCCTCCCAGGAGTCCCCACCCAGCCCATTTGAGATGCAGGTAAGTGCAGGGCGCACATGGAGGCTCGAGGAGGGCAAAAAGCGGGCCTACTGGAAGTTTGGCAAAGGAAACAGGCCTGTTTCTGGCCTCCAGAGGGCCTCCAGAGCCTGGGGAGGCTGTTTTCACCCTCCCACAGGCTCGAGGAAAGCCTCTGGAGCCTGGAGAGGTCAACACCCCCCACACACACACACCGTGGTGCAGGAGCCCGACGTGGCCATGGCCATGGCCACCCAGCAATAGGGTAGAGAACTCCTTGCTAAAATTTTTGAAGCCCACTCCTGAACGGAGCTCAGGAGGGTCATGTACGGCCCTCCCAAGCTCCATTTTCACTGGCAGAGGCATAAAGGGCAGTCCTTTGCTGTTTTCAGGGCAGCCCTGCAGGCTAGATCTAACCATCCTGTGGGCTGGATCCAGCCCCCGGGCCTTGAGCTTGACACCCTTGGGTTAGTCTGTAGTCAGAAGTTGTTGTCTGGAGAATTTGAAAAGGCTTCAACCCCAGTATCCTTATTCAGGTAGTCCTTGACTTATAACCTCCATTGAGCCCACAGATACGGAGCAAAAGGCTTGCTAAATACAGATAGTCCTTGAGTTACGACCACAACTGAGCCCAAAATATATTCTGCTAAGTGAGACATTTGGTAAGTGAATTTTGCCCTATTTTACGACCTTTCTTGACATAGTTGTCAAGTGAATCATTGCAGTTGTTAAATTAGTCACACGGTTGTTTAATGAATCTGGCTTCCTCGTTTACTTTGCTTGTCAGGAAGTCACAAAAGGGGATCGCATGATCCCAGGACACTGCTATCATCATAAATGTGAGTCAGTTGCCAACTATCACATGACCCCAGTGATGCTGCAATGGTCATAAGTGTGAAAAACGGTTATAAACCACTTTATTCAGTGCGGTCGTAACTTTGAACGGTTGCTAAAGGAACTGCTGTACATCAAGAATTACCTGTATCTCAATTTTAAAATGCAGCAGTTCACATAGTTTTATACAAGCCTAGATTTCCACATGTGTCACTTCTATTGCAGGAGCTACATTGGTGGCTGATTTGCTTCCGAGTCCAATTCAAGGTTGTCACCTTTAACCCTCTACATGGCCTGGGACCTGGGAATTGGAAGGACCATCTTTTCCCAGTTATATCTACCTGACTCGGATGAGGAGAGCACATCTTTCTCCTTCTGTCTTGGCCACTTTTTACGGAGACACGACTGACAGCATTTTCACAAACTGCATCCCTGTTTGGTTTGGTGGCAGCAACGTCTCAGATAGAAAGTCCATACAGAGAGTGGTGAGGACAGTGGAGAAGATTCTAGGAGGCTCACTTCCTGTTATTTAGGATACCACTTATAAATGCTATGTGCTTAGCGACCCCACATACCCACTTTATGGTCTGTTTCTGTTGCTCCCCTCTGGGAGGAGGTTTCAAAGCATTTCTAGCAGGACTACCAGATTCTGTAACAGCTTTATTCCTTAGGCTGTCGGCCTGATAAACTCGCAAGATTCACTTTTCTCGCCATGTACATATATACATCTGAACTAGACTGTGTTGTTTCTCTGTGTCATATAAGATATGTGGCTATATGCATAATTTTGTATTTATTTATTTATTTATTTATTTTATCTTATTTTTTATCTTATTTTTTTATTTATTTAGTCATGTTTATGTAGTGTATATTGGAAAGCTATATGCAGTGAAATTTCATTTTAATGTATGCCTAGTGTACATAAGAAAGGCTGAGCACCAAAGAATGGAGGCCTTTGAACTCTGGTGCTGGAGAAGACTCCTGCGAGTCCCTTGGACTGCAAGGTGATCAAACCAGTCAGTCCTAGAGGAGATCAACCCTGACTGCTCTTTAGAAGGCCAGATCCTGAAGAGGAAAATCAACTACTTTCGCCACCTAATGAGAAGGAAGGACTCACTGGAGAAGAGCCTAATGCTGGGAACGATTGAGGGCAAAAGAAGAAGGGGATGGAAGAGAACAAGGTGGCTGGATGGAGTCACTGAAGCAGTTGATGTGAGCTTAAATGGACTCCAGAAGATGGTAGAGGACAGGAAGGCCTGGAGGAATGTTGTCCACGGGGTCACGATGGGTCGGACACAACTTTGCAACTAACAACAACAACAAGTGTACATTCAAAGTGACAATAAAATTGTTCTAAGTTTAAGTCTGACTCACCAGAGCAGGGAGGCCAGGAATGGTACAGGTCGCCTCTCCTAAGATAGTCCATCTAGTGGTAAGGGTCTTCTCTGTGGTGGCTCCTTCCCTGTAGAACATCATTCCTTCAGAGATAAGATTTGCCATTACCATGACACTCTTCTGAAAGGCCCTGAAGACCTGGTTTTGCAGGCATGAAGCTCCCAGGATGATACGGAGCCCATTAACTTGTTGACTTGATTGTTGTCACTAAAGGGTGTGGGCATGGGTGGTATTCCCTTACCTTCGCTACTGGTTCGCAAATGTGAGCGCCCGCAGAGCCTTCCGCGCATTCGCAGAGCATCAAAAACAGAACGTGACGACGTCCGGTTGGGTGGGTGGAGCCTCCTGTATCCGCTGCTACCGGTTTGACCGAATCGGATAGAACTGCCTGAATAGCACCACTGGATGTGGGTTGATTGGATTTTCTATTTGGGGTTTTATTCCTGAAGCCACCCCGGAGTCACCCTGATTGAATTGGGCAGCCATGTTCGTTTTCTTAATAAATAAATAAAAATAAAGGTCAGCCCCAAGATATGAAACTTTATCCGATACAGGAGTTCATTGAAAACAAACATCGACTCCCACCTCTGATGGAGATTGTTCAAAGTCTGGAAAGGTCAGGCATATTATTGTATGGAAACCACATATTATATTAAAGCCGAGAAGTTCACATGGCCGGATTTAATAATATGTTAAAAGATTAAGCTAGTTCTACAGTCACGTTCCATGGATCTATTTTAACTTCTATACATGTCGCTCACTTATTGATTGCATATTTTTCTCCGATTTTATTTGTAGTGCTATTGTTTTGGTGGTACTTCATGACATCTTCTGACATAAACAGAGATTTATATGTGAAAGACATTGGCATGGTCTCTTTTGAAGTATTCGCAAAAAAAGGGTTTTGGGCTTTTATTGTGATTACTCTTCATTTGAGTGATATCTGGTTCCTCTACCAAGTCAGACAGTGTCTTCTTATCATCTTTCTTCAGAGTTCTACCTAGGGAAGAAACCTCTTTATCATCAGCAAGAGTAGGAGTTCTTTAATCACCTTTCAAACTCCCGTCTTATTTTGAGGAATCACAAGGTATCCACGAAAAGCCAACACAGTTCTAGGCTGCATAAACAGAGAGATAGAATCAAGATCATGTGAAGGGTTAATACCACTTTATCATGCCTTGGTAAGGCCACACTTGGGATCCTGCATCCAGTTTTGGTCGCCACGATGTAAAAAAGATGCGGAGACTCTAGAAAGAGTGCAGAGAAGAGTAACGAAGATTATTAGGGGACTGGAGGCTAAAACATATGAAGAACGGTTGCAGGAACTGGGTATCTCTAGTTTAATGAAAAGAAGGACTAGGGGAGACATGATAGAAGTGTTCCAATATCTCCAGGGTTGCCATAAAGAAGAGGGAGTCAGGCTAGTCTCCAAAGCACCTGAGGGCAGGAGAAGAAGCAATGGGTGGAAACTGATCAAGGAGAGAAGCAGCTTAGAACTAAGGAGAAATTTCCTGACAGTTAGAACAATTAATCAGTGGAACAATTTGCCTCCAGAAGTTGTGAATTCTCCAACACTGGAAGTTTTTAAGAAGACATTGGATAACCATTTGTCTGAAGTGGTGTAGGGTTTCCTGCCTAAGCAGGGGGTTGGACTAGAAGACCTCCAATGTCCCTTCCAACTCTGTTATTCTCTTCTCTTCTCTTCTCTTCTCTTCTCTTCTCTTCTCTTCTCTTCTCTTCTCTTCTCTTCTCTTCTCTTCTCTTCTCTTCTCTTCTCTTCTCTTCTCTTCTCTTCTCTTCTCTTCTCTTCATTATCTTTTGAACTCTAAAGACACAACCTGCTTCTAATATCTTCATGGCCCATTGGAGGACTGAGGTCCTGCATTGACTTGCGAAACCAGTAGTCCAGAAGGAAGATCTCAGAATAAGAGAATAACAGATTTGGAAGGGATTTAAGAGGTATTCTAGTCCAACCACCTATTCAAGCTGGAGTCCCTATATCATTCTGGACAAATGGCTCTTCTTAAAAATCTCCAGCGATGGAGCACCCACAATTTCTGGAGGCAAGTTGTTTCACTGATTAATTGTTCTAACTGTCAGGAAATTCCCCCTTAGTTCTAGGTTGGTTCTCTCCTTGATTAGTTTCCATCCATTCTTTTGGTTCTGCCTTCAGATGCTTTGCAGAATAGGTTGATCCCTTCCGGTCCCACCAGAAGTTGGTAAACAGGCCATTTCCAGCCTCTGGAGGGCCTCGGGGGGGGAGCCGTTTTCACCCTCCCCAGGCTCCTAGAAAGGCTCTGGAGCCTGGGGAGAGCAAAATATGCACCTTCCGGTCCCACTGGACGTTGGTAAACAAGCCGTTTCCGGCCTCTGGAGGGCCTCTGGGTGGGGGGGAGGCTGTTTTCATCCTCTCCAGTCTCATAAAAAGGCTCTGGAGCCTGGGAAGAGAGAAAAATGGGCCTTCACCACCACCACCCCGAGGCCCTCCAGAGGCAGGAAACAGCCTGTTTCCCTCCTTCCGCTGGGCCCAGATGGCCTGAAAATTAGCTGGCCAGTGCAAGTATGCACTCCAGAGCTGAACTCACGTACCCACTGATATGGCTACGCGTGCCACCTGTTATCACAGCTATAGGGTCTCCAGCTTGAGTGGGAAGTTGAACCTCCAAGGTCCCTTCCAGCTCTATTCTGATTGATTGATTGATTGATTGATTGATTGACAACCAGCACCTTGAATTGGACTCAAATACAAATAAGAAACCAATGTTTATTTATTTGTTTATTTATTTCTTATACTTATATGGTGCCCTTCTCCTGAAGGACTCGGGGTGGCTCACAAAAATTAAAACAAAGAAAACAACAAAGATAACTACTAAAATAATCAATTAAAATCTCCCAATTAAAAATTGCCAATCAGAGCAGCAAATTTGTTGGAAAAGCCATGTCTTCAGGTCACAGCGGAAAGAGCGGAGGTCGGTGTTGTCCTGCAAAAGAGGTGACAGCTACTTGTCTGAAATGGTATAGGGTCTCCTGCTTGAGCAGGGGGTTGGACTAGAAGATCTCCAAGGTCCCTTCCAGCTCTATTCTGAGTGATTGATTGATTGATATTGGAAGACTGCTCTCATGTCATACTTGGTCTTTTTTCTCACTAGACGGGACATACCCAATTCCTGCAACTGTTCTTCATATCCCTGGCTGCCCAGCCTCATAACTGCGCATGCTCGAAGATGGCGGTGCTGGGTGAGCTCCCGGTCTGACGATGGGGCTCTTTGGTCTTTTCGGGGGGGTGTAGGGTTGCTAAATCCATCTGCGACCCCGAGCCCCAGTGAGGAGAGCCCCTGCCCAACCTGGGGAGGATTTTTGCTCCCTCTGTGACACCGTGGTTGGAGCGAGGGGCTAGCGGTTTGGGAGAGGCCCTGGAGGGTGCTGGGGACGCCGAGGACGCCGAGGACGCCGCGGAGTGCCACTGGGTTGGTAGCGGCGGCGGCGGTGGCGACGCTGTGAGGCCATCCTGGGTGCTGCGGAACTGCCTGGAGCCCCGCGAGGTTGTAGCGGCGGTGAGGGCGCCGTAAAACAGCTGAGGGCGCCGAAGAACAGCTGAGGGCGCCGAGAAGGCAATGGCGGTGACGGCGGCGGCAGCAGCAGCGGTAACGGCAGTAGCAGCGATGGTGGGAGCAGCTTGGTGTGGCCGCAGAGAGCCATCTGGCTGCGGTCTTGTTTTCCATCAGAGAAGAGGGGCTGGAGGGGGACGGTGGCTCCGGCGGTGGTGCGAACAGCCGTGGGGCGATACCCCCCTCCTCCCCCCCCACTCAAAGCAACAGAACCAAGGCGGTGCTGGCGGTGGAGGCCAGTTGGCGGCGCTGGTTGACCCCCTCCAGATGCATCTGTTATGGTGCTGGGGTGGGGGGGGGTGACACTGGCTCCGGTGATGGCGTCTGCCACAGAATGCTGCAATGGTAGTTTGCTGAGAGTGAAGAGGAGAAGCTGAAGTGAGGAGGCCTGGACTTATAGATCGGCAGAGGAAGAGATGTTACCCTCCTCTGGGGATATTGTTTCCCCCCCTCCTTCCCCCTGCCATCCTGACCCCCCCTTTTTATGGGGGAGGGGCTTACGAACTACTACACTCTGGACACTTTGGACCCCTTCCCCCACCATGTTCCACTCATGCCCTCGCTGGCAGGAGAGACTGAGCACCATTTGAAAGAACTGAGAGATTTTTGTATCCCAACGGGGAGGATAGAACACTGTCCCCATTAACTTCTGTAATGGGACCGGCCGTCATGAGAGGATGGTTGGCTATTAGCCTCTGTTGTAGAAAAAGAACATTGGACCTTCTCCCTGTCGTGAGAGGACAGTGGAGTCCAGCTCTACAAATGGACATTTTGTGATCCTTATGCTCAGTTATCCCTTTGGACTATGATAGACCCCCGGACTGGCCTTTTTTTTCCCCATCTCTGGTTCGGTTGATGCTCCAAAAAGCCGACCTTCTTGCGCTGCGAGACTCCCCCCTCTCGCAGGCCTGGCCCTCCACATTATCGAGGGCCTATCTTGATGACGGGCTTTGGAACCCCGAGAGATGGCATGTAGCGAAGAGGGGGTTGAGGGGTTTTTTAGTTAAATTTTTAAAGAAAATTTTAAGGGGACCCGGGAGGGTGGGAGGGGGTTGTAAAAGCGGACCTGGGGGGGTCCAGATAGCGACTGAGCGGGATGATGGGTCGATTAGTTGCAGCAGGAGGGTCGCGAAAGGAAATTTAACCGGGGAGCAGGGGGATGACAGGAAGGGCTGTGAAATTGAAATAATGAGTGGGAGGGGCAGGTATGACGGACGCAGGGGGTCATATCAAGTGTCGGGGGTGCGCATACGCTGTTTACGAGCGATTGCACACTCCGGCCCCCGATGCGTGACTCGTGTCCTGGGTTGTGTAGAGTCTCAGGCCCAGGGTCCGCGGCTGATGTTGTGTAATGCCAGGTCGGTGGTTAATAAAGCCCCCCTCATTTGTGATCTTATTTCGGAGGGGGGTGCGGACCTGGCAGGTATTACGGAGACCTGGTTGGGCCAGGAGGGGGGGTCCCCCTCGTTGAGATGTGCCCACCAGGTTTCCGTGCATTTCATCAGCCAAGGGCCCAGGGGAGGGGTGGGGGAGTGGCGGTGATTATTAGGGAAAGTCTTTGTCCGAGGGAGACCACTGTTCCTCAGATAGCCGGATGTGAGTCCCTTTGTGTGAAGTGGGGCCGTGGGGTGCAGATGGGTTTGCTGACTACGTACCTGGCTCCCTGCCACGTGGCAGTGACCCTGCCCGAGCTACTCGACGTCATTGCCGGGGTGGCGGTTGATACCCCCAGACTTATCGTCATGGGGGATTTCAACCTTCCATCCGCGGGTGAGGCGTCAGAGGTGGCTCGGGAGTTCATGGCTTCCATGATGGCCATGGACCTGACCCAGTTAGTTCATGGCCCAACTCACATAGGGGGACACACTCTGGACCTGATTTTTGTCTCTGGTCAGTGGTTGAATGATCTTGGTAGAGGGGACCTAGATATTAAACCCTTGTCATGGACAGATCATTCGCTCCTCCAACTAGACTTTCCTACCGCCGTCCCCCGCCGCAGGGAGACAGAGCCAACTAGATGGTTCCGTCCCAGGCGCCTGATGGACCCCGAAAGGTTCCTGACGGAGCTTGGGCCGTTCCCTGAGACCCTAACACACGACTCGACTGAAGAGCTGGTGGCCGCCTGGGAAAGGGCGGCCACTGGAGCTTTGGAACGCGTCGTGCCTTTGCGGCCTCTGACCCGATGCCGATCTCAACTGGCTCCTTGGTTCTCTGAGGAGCTGAGAGAGATGAAGCGTCGGAAAAGACGCCTAGAGAGCATTTGGAGGACTAGTCAATCCGATTCCAACCGGACACAGGTGAGGTCTTATATCAAGACCTACCTAGTGGCAATAAAAGCGGCAAAGTCTAACCACTTTTCCGCTCTTATCGCATCTGCAGAGAACCGCCCAGCCACCTTGTTTAGGGTGACCCACTCCCTCCTCCGGGGGGGAGTGCGGGAAGATCCCTTGCAGGGTCGTGCTGAGGATTTTGTGCAATTCCTGCACGATAAAGTCGCTCGGATTCGGGATGGCTTGGACTCCGACTGGATGAGTCCACGGGAGGAGACGAGGGCAGGTCTTGAGAATGTTATCTGGGAGGAGTTTGATCCTGTGACTCCCGAGGATGTGGACAGGGTTCTGGGTAAGATTAGTGCCGCCACGTGTTTATTGGACCCGTGTCCCTCCTGGTTGGTGCTGGCCTCCCGGGAGGTTACACGAGGCTGGCTCCAGGGGATTATAGGTGCTTCTCTGAGTGAGGGCGCCTTTCCTGCCGCCTTGAAAGAGGCGGTAGTGAGGCCCCTCCTCAAGAAGCCTTCCCTGGACCCGGCTGAATTAGCCAACTATCGTCCAGTCTCCAACCTTCGTTTTGTGGCGAAGGTTGTTGAGAGCGTGGTGGCACGACAACTTCCCCGGCACCTGGATGAAGCTATCTATCTGGACCCGTACCAGTCGGGCTTCAGGCAGGGGTACAGCACAGAAACGGCATTGGTCGCGTTGGTGGATGATCTCTGGAGGGCTCGGGACAGGGGTTGCTCCTCTGTCCTAGTCCTATTAGACCTCTCAGCGGCTTTTGATACCATCGACCATGGTATCATGCTGCAGCGGTTGAGGGGGTTAGGAATAGGGGGCACCGTTCTGCGGTGGTTCTCTTCCTTCCTCTCCGACCGCTCGCAGTTTGTGTTGACAGGGGGGAAGAGGTCGACCTCGAGGCATCTCGCATGGGGAGTGCCGCAAGGGTCGGTCCTCTCGCCTCTCCTGTTCAACATTTATGTGAAGCCGCTGGGTGAGATCATCCGTGGTTTTGGGGTGAAGTGCCATCTGTACGCTGATGATACTCAGCTGTACATCTCCACCCCAGACCACCCCAACGATGCCCTTGATGTGATGTCCCGCTGCCTGGAGGCCGTGCGGGCCTGGGTGGGGAGGAACAGGCTCAGACTCAACCCCTCCAAGACCGAGTGGCTGTGGCTTCCGGCGCCCCGATATAGTCAGCAGGTGCAATCGCTGACTATTGGGGGTGAATCCTTGCCCCCCACAGAGAGGGCTCGCAATCTGGGTGTCCTCCTGGACACACGGCTGTCTTTAGAAGAGCACATGACGGCCATGGCCAGGGGGGCCTTTTATCAGGTTCGCCTGATTCGCCAGTTGCAGCCCTTTCTGGATCGGGACACCTTGCGCGTGGTCACTCACGCCCTTGTCACCTCCCGGTTGGACTATTGCAATGCTCTCTACATGTGGCTCCCCTTGAAGAGCACTCGGAGGCTCCAACTGGTCCAGAATGCGGCCGCGCGGGTGGTTATGGGTGCAACTCGTTGCGCCCACGTGACACCCCTCCTGCGCGAGCTGCACTGGCTCCCAGTGGTCTTCCGGGTGCGATTCAAGGTGTTGGTTACCACCTTTAAAGTGCTCCATGGCATAGGACCTGGGTACTTTCGAGACCGACTTCTGCCACCAGTAGCCTCCCACCGACCAGTCCGCTCCCACAGAGAGGGTCTCCTCAGGGTGCCATCGGCCAAGTTATGTCAGCTGGCGACACCCAGGGGGAGGGCCTTCTCTGTGGGAGCCCCAGCCCTGTGGAATGAACTGCCCCCCGAAATACGTAGGATCTCCGACCTCCGGGTGTTTCGCTGCGCTCTGAAGACCCTGTTGTTCTGCCAGGCAGGGCTATTAACATAACGTTTTAAATTGGGGGTATTTTAAATTTCTGGGATTTTAATTGGAGCCTAATTATTTAATGATTTTAAATTTTAAATTGTTGTTTTGTTTCTGTGTTTTTAAATAGGCTGTACACCGCCCTGAGTCCTTCGGGAGAAGGGCGGTATAGAAATAAAATTATTATTATTATTATTATTTATTATATCTCAAAATACCTAGGAGCTACTATTTTTTTTTTAATTAAACTGAACATACTAGCTAGTTCTGAATCAATCCTTACCTTCCAGTCTGTGACTCCTTAATCAAACACATCTTTTCCTAGAAATATGCTACAGCTGTGGAGGGAGACTATATAAACTCAGGAGAAGTTCCAGATGTTCGCAGGCAGGCGTTGCTTTCATGTGCTACATGTTGTGAAGCTCAGCTTCGCTTTTAAGTCTGAATCGCCAACAGTCCTTTCTCATAAAGATGGCAGTCCATCAGCACGTTCCTTTGGGAAGGATGAGTTGAAGCCTGCTGAGATTTTGAAGACAAACACAGATATTTTAAACTTTCACAAGTGGAGAAAGCTAAGCAAAGGGTGACACGAAGCACCATTGCAGACTGTTGTGGTCCACCAGCAGCCTGTGGAGCTGGCAGTGGAGTCAGATAGTGAGGAGGCTGGGGAGGAACATGGACCAGTCCTGGAGTCTGGGGAAGGCCCGAACAAGGGCTCTGTGTCGGAGGCAGAGATGGAGCCAGGGCCATCTGGGAGCGATGCATGGAATCCAGAGCCTCCAGAGTCGGACATCAGAGAGGCAGAGGAACAGGAGGAGCCTGTTCCTAGTGCATGCATGCACAGAGCTGCCAGAAGGCAAGAACAGTTAAAACAAAAGGGACGACTCAGGAGTAAGGCCTGGAGATGATTGGCCCCTCCCATAAGGCTTAAAAGAGGAGCAAAGGCACGTGAGCCCTTTGTAGGAAAGCAACGTTGTTAATTCTGTTCCCAGTCAGCATCTCTGTTTGATTCTGGAATCCGTGTGGCTTTGCCAAGTAGGTCTTTGGCAGCGTGTGACGGGAGAAAAAGGTTGGTGATTATCCCAAAGGACTTTTTTGCAACTAATTGGGACACAGCTGTGAATGAACATAATTCACAGCTGTTGCAATAAAAGAGGTTTTTTGGACTACTTGTGTGTTTTAATGACTCAGGAAGCCTAGGTCACAACACAGACAAAGATTGTCAAGGTGAGCCTTTGTGGAGCAGATGAAATTACAGCAGGAAACAAAAAACTGCCCCAGTGATCAGATTTTTTTTTTTTTTTTAAAAAGAGATCTGGGTATCTCTGGAACACCTGCAGCAATAACAGAAAATTATTCTGCAAGATCCATGCATTTTAAGTGTGCAGGCAACCTAATGACCCATGTCGAAAAGGGATGGAACTTCTGTTGTGACACTGTAACAGTGCTATGAGTCTGACACATTCACCCTCCCAGCAGAAGTCCACCATGTGGTCAGTACTGCCTTCTGAGCAGAGGTCTTCACCTATCGAGCTAAAATCACAAATAGAATCACAAATAGAATAACAGAGTTGGAAGGGACCATGGAGGTCCAACTCTCTGCTCAGGCAGGAAACCTTATACCCGGGATGGCGAACCCATGGCACATGTGCCAAAGGTGGCACGTAGAGCCTTCTCTGTGGGCACGCGTGCCATTGCTAGCTACTCTTCTGGTTTCGCAGGTGCCAGAGCACTGGAAACGTTTCTGGAAACGGCCCGAAAAACAGCCAAAAATGGCAAAAAACATTTTTCGGGCCTTTTGTGGGTCATTTTTCGGGTTGTTTTTTGGGCCATTTTTCAGGCCATTTTTATTCATCTATCTATCTATCTATCTATCTATCTATCTATCTATCTATCTATCTATCTATCTATCTATTTCTTCAATTTATATGCCGCCCTCCTCCGAAGACTCAGGGCGGCTTACAATGCACTTGTAGCAATAGCCTTCATTCTTTTGTATATACCTGCTTATTAGGGCTTTTGGCCCCGCCCCATAAGCGGTGTTTCTACAAAGTCAGCTTATTGCCCCCACAATCCTGGTCCTCAATTTACCTACCTCGGAAGGATGGAAGGCTGAGTCAACCTTGAGCCTGGTGAGATTTGAACTCGCACTAATTGCAGGCAGCTGGCAGTTAAGTGCTACATGACAGCACTTAGTCAGCTTTTCAGGCCGATGTTCTACAGGGAGGGAGCCACCACAGACAAGACCCTTCCTTTTAGTCCCATCAGATGGACCTCCTTAGGAGAGAACACCTGTAGCATTCCCAGCCACCCCACTCTGGTGGGTGGGTTGAATAGATATGATTGGGAAAGGAAGGACCTCAAATAATCTGTTGAGTCCTGGTGGTGCAGTGGTTAGAATGTAGCATTGCAAGCTAACTCTGCCCACAGCCAGCAGTTCAATCCTGATGGGACTCAAGGTTGATTCAGCCTTCCATCTTTCCGAGGTCGGTAAAATGAGGACCCAGATTGTTGGGGGCAATAGGCTGACTCTGTAAACTGCTTAAGGAGGACTGTGAAGCACTGTGAAGTGGTATATAAATCTAAGTGTTCTTCCAATCTCATTTCTGCTGGGATGATGTTCTACAGTGAGGGAGTCCCCATGGAAAAGACCCTTCTTTTTGGTCACATTAGATGGATCTCTTTAAGAGGGTATTCACTAGCATCCTGTCAGGTCCAGTGGTAGTATTCAGCCGGTTTGGACTGGTTCATGCGAACCGGTAGCGGTGACTCCACCCACCTGCCTTGGCGTAATACCGTCCTGTTTAGCCACATTTTTGAGGCTGAACGCATGCGCAGAAGGTGCGCGCACACACAAATCACATGTGCGGAAGGCGCATGAGCAAAGCAAGGTTGCGTACACACAGCGAACCGGTGATAAGAATATGTGAAACCCATCTCTGGTCAGGTCCCAGATATTTCTACAGGGACGCTGGCATTCTGGTGGGAGAGAGGGGGAGAGGAACGGAGTGGTCTGTATATGAAATTCCTGTTTCCAGTTTCTATTTCCTGCATTACTGTGCTAATCTCTATATGAAATCTCTGTTTCTGTTTCCCTGCAATGATGTAGCGTGGGAGAAGTTTGGTTAGCATTGCTTTAAATAGCTGGTTTTAAGTGAGAAGCTTCAGTTCTTGCCTAGACCTCTTGTCATCACAAACCTTCCAATAAAAGCTCCTTTTGGAACTGCTGCAGTTTCAAGAGTCCTGCTTTCTCTGGAAGTTTGGAGAGGCAAGACCATAAACATTCCCTGCTTCCTCACCTTGGCGGATTGGGTAGATGTACCTGGGAAACATTATTAAATTGTGAATTTTACTGTGATGAAAAGATATAATTATTAAATGCCCTCTGGATTATCATTATATTAGAAATTGAATTAAATTTTTTATATCCAATATTCTGATTTACCTTCAGTCCTGAACCCATAGTCGCTTCCCATCCCCATTTAGCAAGAATTGTCCATAACTTCCAGCAAGTTCATACATCAACAACGTAGATCTGTACTTTCCTTTGTTGTTAGACCGTTCCCTTGTTGTTTAAATAATGTATGTCTTTGTGCACCTCCAAATGGAAGAGAGACCGGGCAAAGAGATACGAGAGAGGATTGTTGTTTTTTTAGTTAATATTTCATCTTAAGAATTGTTGGAAGAAATATCCTTCTGAGTTCAGTTCCAAGTGGGGAAAAGACACTGGATTCATGGAAGTTGCTTGGAAAGAAAGTTTATTGATGAACAGGATCACATGACTTGAAGATCTTGGGCGAAGAAAAAGGGCAGAGATGCTGAGAGTGCCTGGGTTTTATGCCCTCTCTGGGCTTTTGAATTTGAGCTTGTATTCTGATTGGTTGTCACTCTCCCATGGGGCCATACACAGGTAACTTTGTAGGTTGCGTTTTGAGTCCCAAGCTTGGCTGAGCCATGCTGGGGGACGATGTAATCTTCCCAGGTGCCACGTGGTGAGTTCTGTTGCTAGATGGATAGAGGCTAATCCTACCTTTGTGGGATCTTGGGTGAGAGCATTTGCCTATGAATAGACCAGGGGTGAAATGCTCCCAGTTTGGACTGGCTCAGGCGAGTAGGTAGCGATGGTGGCAGGCAGTTCGGAGAATCGGTAGCAAAAATCCCTGCCCCTGCCCCCCATGCCCAACTGAGCTGCGCGATCATCAGAGGCTTTTTTTCCTTTTAAATGGCTCTGACGATCCAAGCTCTGACGATCCCAGCTGAGTTGCCTGATTGGCAGACGGTTTTTTAAAAATCCTCTGATGATCAGGCAACTCAGCTGGGATCGTCAAAGCCTTTTGAAAGCATTTTTTTACATGGTTTTACATGTAAAAAAAAAAAATTGGCCATGCCCACCCAGTCACATTAACCCCCCCCCCACACACACACCAAGCCATGCCCACAGAACTGGTAGTAACAAATTTTAGATTTCACCCCTGGAATAGACCTAGCTATCTCTTTGTCTCTTAAGTGCGGACATCTGCTGTGGGCTATTAGGGAAAGCGGGGGCTATTAAGAGCGAGTCTGCTTCCTTTAAAAAAAAACATGTTTCTCCATTTCTCATCCAGGGAAATATAATATTCTGCCTTTTTAATATTTCCTACAATATTACATTTTTCTAGGAGAGGGGTGGGTGTTAACTTCCTACAGGATGAACTCAGAAACCCGGTGACCTTTAAATAAGATGGTGAAAATGAAGCATAATTGACCGGCGTGTCTTCTAATGATGTAAAGGGATTAAGGAAAGGGGAGAATACAACATCGACCTGGGTCGCCATTCAAAGGCCACCGTGCTGATTTTTCGAATCGTTTGCTTTGTCTTCCCAATTGAGGGTTTCAAAGTTCACTTTGATATACACAAGACAAATCAAACAGGAGGAGAATAGAGGTCTGTGGAGGTCAAGTAGAAAGACTGGCGCCAATAATATATATACAAGAGGCCGGTGCTTTTCTACACATCCTAAAGAAAGTGGAAGGGACCAAGAGTCAGAACTTAAAGAAGCTTCTTGGATGAGAAACAGTGGTGAAATTCAAAAATTTTCCCTACCGGTTCTGTTGTGGCCCGTCAGCGGCCTGTGCAGCCAGTAGCTGATTCCGACAGCGAGGAGGCTGGTATGGTGCTGCGCCAGCAGCCTGTGCAGCTGGCACTCGAGTCAGACAATGAGGAGGCTGGAGAAGATGTGGTGCCAGAGGCGGGGATTCAGCCAGGGCCTTCAGATCCTCCAGAAGCTCCCATAAGTAAAGAGGAAGAAGAGGAGGAGCCTCTTCTCGATGCAGGGTGCGCAGAGCTGCCAAAAGGCAGGAGTGGCTCCTCAGGAGGAGGTCTCCTCGAGAGTAAGGCTTGGGGCTAATGGGCCACTCCCTTAGCTTATTTAAGGAAGGACGATGACTGAGGCAATTTGCAGGAAACAAGTTCGTTCACTCTCCTTCACGTCTGGATCTTAGTTCTCTTATCAGTTTCCTGCAAATTGCTTCTGGGCTTTCTGCCAACCATAGTAAGATTACGATTATTTATTCTTTGGATTCTTGTAGGCTGTTAAGAAAGTTAATTAACAGCCTTTGTTTGAAAAAAAAAACTGATTTAATTTAGTAAACTAAGGTTTGTACAGACTTTGTGTGTGCTAGATTCTTTGGGGTCCGTAGCTGGGGCAGAACAAGTTCTGAGGGCATGGCTTGATGGGCATGGCTTGGTGGTGGAGTCATGTGACTGGGTGGGCGTGGCCAACTTAAAAAAAATTGTTAGCACTTTTTAACTAAAAAATGTTTTTAAAAAGTTCTGACGATCAGCTGTGATTGTGCCCGTGATCGTCGGAACCGTTTTTACTACTTTTTTTAAAGCATTTTTTTTACTACTGGTTTGGGTGAATAGGTAGTAAAAAATGATTTTAAAATTTTTTAAAAAAGGTTCCAACAATCATGCGGCACACTTTTTTTAGTTTTTAAAGCATTTTTTTACTACCTGTTTGGGCGAATGGGTAGTAAAAAATGCTTTAAAAAGTAAATTTAAAAAAAGGTTCCGAGGATCAGCTGTGACAATCAGCTGTGCCGCACGATCGTCAGAACCTTTTTTTTTTTAAAGCATTTTTTACTACCGGTTCGGGAGAACCATCCCGAACTGGTAGCATTTTACCCTTGATGAGAAGCAAAATGTCTTCTTGCTAAGCTGAGCATTTCTCAGTCTAGGCTGGGTGCTGCTGTTATTTCTTGGCATTATATAAATTTGAATTTGGTTTCTGTCTTCCACCCATTAGTTCTTTCCCTACAAAACACCAGTGGCAGTTCTTATAGCAACAGCACTTAGACTTACATACTGCTTTACAGTGCTTTGTGTGAGAAAACATAGCAGTGTTCCAATATTTGAGAAGCTGCCACAGAGAGGAGAGGTGTCAAGTTATTCTCCAAGGCACCTGAAGGCCAGACGAGGAATAACGGACGGAAACTGATCAAGGAGAGCTTCAACCTGGAAATAAGGAAAGGTTTTCTGACAGTGAGAACAATCAACCAAAGGAACAGAGGTTGCCTTCAAAAGTTGTGGGAGCTTCATCCCTGGAAGCTTTCAAGAAGAGACTGGACTGCCATTTGTCAGAAATGGTGTAGGGTCTCCTGCTTGGGTGCGGGGTTGGAGTAGATGACCTAAAAAATCCCTTCCAACTCTGTTATTCTGTTATAAAATATTAGGATATTGAATTTAGTAGCGGAACAGTAAAGTGTATAATGAGCCAGAACACACAATTATAGTTGATTGATTGGAAAGTGCTGGCTCATGCATGAGGCATTCTATACTATGATTAGTTGTCCCTCCTGCGTGAGCTGCACTGGCTCCCAGTGGTCTTCCGGGTGCGATTCAAGGTGTTGGTCACCACCTTTAAAGCGCTCCATGGCATTGGACCTGGATACCTTCGAGACCGTCTTCTGCCACCAGTAGCCTCCCACTGGCCAGTCCGCTCCCACAGAGAGGGACTGTCGGCTGGCGACACCCAGGGCGAGGGCCTTCTCTGTGGGAGCCCCTGCCCTTTGGAATGAACTGCCCCCAGAAATTCGTAAAATCTCTGATCTCCGTGTATTTCGCTGTGCCCTCAAAACCTTGTTGTTCCGCCAGGCTAGGCTATCAAGGTAAAGATTTTAATTGGGTTCTTAAAAATGGGATTTTAAATTCGGGGTTTTAAATTAAGCCTATCATTTAATAATTTTAATAATTTTTAAATTTTGCCTGTCTTTGTGCTTTTAATCAGGCTGTACACCGTCCTGAGTCCTTCGGGAGAAGGGCGGTATAGAAATAAAACAAACAAACAAACAAACAAAATAAATAAATAAATAAATAAATAAATAAATAAATAAATAAATAAGTAAGTATAAAGGGGTTCCCCCCTCCTTTTTCTTCTGTGTGTTTTGTGCACTGTTTAACTTGCCTCATGATATTCCTATGTTCCTGACTACCTTGTCTGCTGTAAATTTGAATTATAAATATATTTATTTGTGCAATCAGAATAGAGCTGGAAAGGACTTTGGAGGTGTTCTAGCCCAACTCCCTTCTCAAGCAGGAGACTCTATACCAGTGTTGGCGAACCTTTTTGGCACCAAGGAGGCATACATGCCCTGGGAAGATCTTCTGGTTTCTAGCACGCGCATGTGCACCGGGTGGCTGCTCTTCCGGTTTCCGGCGCTCCCACACGTGTGAAAACCAGCTGGCCGGCATGCCGGAACCCAGAAGAGCAACAGGCGATGGCTCACAAGCCCGGAGAAATGGCTCTGTGTGCCACTTCCAGCATGCATGCCATAGGTTCCCCATCATGGCCCTATACCATTTCAGACAAGTGACTGTCCTGTTGTGAGTCACTAAAACAAACGAGTAGTCCCAAAAACCTCTTTTATTGCAACAGCTGTGAATTACATTCATTCACAGCTGTGTCCCAAATAGTTGCAAAAAGTCCTTCGGGAGAAGTCCTTCGGGATAATCACCAACCTTTTTCTCCCTTCACACACTGCCAAAGACCTACTTGGCAAAGCTACATGGAGTCCAGAATCAAACAGAGATGCCAACTGGGAACAGAATTAACAACGTTGCCTTCCTGCAAAGGGCCCACGTGCCTTTGCTCCTCTTTTAAGTCTTATGGGAGGGGCCAATCATCTTCAGGCCTTACTCCTGAGTCGTCCCTTTTGTTTTAACTGTTCAAGTCTTTTGGCAGCTCTGCACATATATGCACTAGGAACAGGCTCCTCCTGTTCCTCTGCCTCTCTGCTGTCCGACTCTGGAAGCTCCGGAGTCTGTGCATCACTCCCAGATTGCCCTGGCTCCATCTCTGCCTCTGATGCAGAGCCCTCATCCGAGCTTTCCCCAGACTCCAGGACTGGCCCATGTTCCTCCCCAGCCTCCTTATTGTCCGACTCTGCTGCCAGCTCCTCAGGCTGCTGGCAGACCACAACATGTCCAATCTCTTCTTAAAAACCTCCAGTGATGAAGCACCCACAACTTCCGAAGGCAATCTGGTTAATTGTCCTCAATGTTAGGAAGTTTCTCCTTAATTCCAGATTGCTTCTTTCTTTGATTAGTTTCTTGTCTTGCCTTCTGGTGCTTTGGAGACTAAGTTGACCCTCCCCTCTTCTTTGTGGCAGCCCCTCAAATATTGGAAGACTGCTATCATGTCACCCCTAGTCCTTCTTTTCTGTAGACTGGCCATACCCAATTCTTGCAGACCTTCGTATGTTTTTGTCTCCAGGGCCTTTAATCATCTTAGTTGCTCTTCTTTGCACTTTTTCAAAAGTCTCACCATCTTATTATATAAAATCAGTGATGGGATTCAGCCAGTTCGCACCTATTCGGGAGAACCAGTTGTTAACTTTCTAAGCAATTCGGAGAACCAGTTGTTGGAAGAAATCTTATTTTGTTTTTTTTTCCTACTTCACAGGGCTAATCCTGTAAGGAAGGCAGAAAGGAAACATTCTGGTGTTATTTCTAGCCTAATCTTTATTGCTTGCTTGCAGAAACTGCCTCTCTGATTAACCCTTATTACTTTGTAACAGCTAAGGCGAAGCGCCCATCGATGTGATGTTGAGTTGGCCATGCCCGCATGGTCACATGACTGAGCCATGCCTACCCAGCTGGCCATTAGGGCAGAGAACCGGTTGTTAAATTATTTGAATCCCACCACTGTATAAAATGACAAGTGTCATTGTCTCTGACTTCATCAGGACAGCTGCTGTGCAATTCCTCGACCCAAAATAAGGAAGTCCAGTTGCCTTTTCAAAGAAAGCAGCTTTGCAACACCCCTGACCTGGATGGCTGAGCCTCTCCATGGATAAAGGACCAAGAAGAGCAAAATTATTTTTAATGTACTCTGTTCTGCTCTTGTGGCAGTGATTTTCCAGTTCTGTGTAAATATCATGATGGGCGAATGCTGACTTTTTAACAAGAACAACAAAATCAATATTTTTTTTTTTTTATCCCTTGTCAATATTATATAGAACCCGGTCTCTACTTAGTTCCATTTAACGGCGTTTTAAAAAGAACTACATGAATACGGAACAATAAAACATACCCAAATAGGAGTATTGTGACAAATAGCACCATTGGAACAATAAAATAGCAGATCAGGATTTATCTGTGATGATTGCTCAGGGAACAAAAGGCTCCTGGAATAAATCATTTTGATCTGTCTCTAAGAAGAGAACGCTTAGTACCAAAATAGAAGGCCCATTTTTCCTCTACCCCCATTTTTCTCTGTGCAGTCAGAAGCGTAGTTTCTGATGCCCTCATTAAGGCTTCGAATTGGACTGCACATTAGGTTACCCAGGCAAGATGCAACTAAATTTGTTTTTCTCTTTATTTCTTGGTAATGATGTAAATATTCAAATATTCATTGAGGTCATTAACCAGCAGAAAGACAGAAGAAGAAGAAGAAGAAGGAAAGAAAATACTCAGCTGTACATCTCCACCCCAGGCCATCCCAACGATGCCCTTGAAGTGATGTCCCGGTCTCTGGAGGCCATGCGGATCTGGATGGGGTGTAACAGGCTTTGACTCAACCCTTCCAAGACTGAGTGGCTGTGGCTTCCGGCGTCCCTATATAGCCAGCTGGTGCCATCGCTGGCTATTGGGGGCAAGTTATTGGCCTCCACGGACAGGGCTCGCAACTTGGGCATCCTCCTGGATGCACGGCTGTCTTTAGAAGAACATATGACGGCCGTGGCCAGGGAGGCTTTTTATCAGGTTCACCTGATTCACCAGTTGCATCCTTTTCTGGAACAGGACTCCTTACGCACAGTCACTCAGGCACTCATCACTTCCCGCCTGGACTACTGGAATGCTCTCTACATGGGGCTCCCCTTGAGGAGCACCCGGAGGCTCCAACTGGTGCAGAATGCGGCCGCTCGGGGGTTTATGGGAGTGAGGTGGCATTCCCATGTGACACCTCTCCTGCGTGAGCTGCATTGGCTTCCAGTGGTCTTCCGGGTGTGCTTCAAGGTGTTGGTCATCACCTTTAAAGCACTCCATGGCATAGGACCTGGGTATTTGCGGGACTGCCTTCTGCCGCCGATAGGCTCCCACCAACCACTACGCTCCCACAGAGAGGGACTCCTCAGGGTGCCGTCAGCCAGGCAGTGTCAGCTGGTGACCCACAGGGGGAGGGCCTTCTCTTTGGCAACTCCTGCCCTCTGGAACGATTTGCCCCCGGAGATACGAAGGATATCGGATCTCCGTGCCCGAAAAACTTTTCTTTTCCATCAAACAGGGCTGGCGTGACCCCCCCCCCCCATTTTTAGCTTTTTTTAGCTTTTTAAATTGTCAATGGGTTTCAGTTTGAATGTTTTAAATTTTGGGGCCAAAGTTATGAAATTCTTTTAAAAATTTTAAATTTTGTATTGGTATGTGTTTTAGTTTTGGCTGTGCACTGCCCTGAGTCCACTAGGAGAAGGGCGGTATACAAATTGAATAAAATAAAATAAATAAATAAAATAAAAGAGCTTTCAGATATCCAGAACAACCAAAAAATAAATAAGAAGGAGCAATCCATAGACAGAGATGCTAAAAAGCTTTATTCTCATTAGTTAAAACTAACCTAAAATAAAGAATTATGGAGACCCTAACAAATCTGAGGAAGGTAGCTGAAAAAAACCTTAAAACCACAGTGTCTTTATTCAGATGGTCCTCGATTTACATCTACATCGGCTCACCTCTACAAAACCTAGCCAAATTTCTCGCCAAACAACTACAGCCCTATACAGAATCCATCACCTCATACGTAAAAAACTCATTCCAGTTCATAGACATCATAAAGCAACAAAACTTACAGCCCAGTGACCTACTCGTGAGCTTTGATGTCATATCCCTCTTCACCCAAGTACCAATCAAAGAAGCCTTGACAGTTATCCAAAACAAATATAAACCCCCCAAGCACATCTTAGATCTGACCAACCACTGCCTATCCAACACATACTTCATCTATAATGGACAGAAATACAAACAAACAGAAGGAGCACCCATGGGATCACCCCTCTCACCTGTCATTGCCAACCTCTATATGGAATACTTTGAAACCCAAGCTCTAGAAAAATCGGATCACAAACCAAAACTCTGGCTCAGATATGTGGACGACACCTTCATAATCTGGCCACATAGGAAAGAAAAACTGGACAACTTCCTCACACACCTCAACAGCCTACACCCCAAAATACAGTTCACCATGGAAACAGAAGCGAACAACCAACTTCCCTTCCTGGATGTCTTAGTCTACAGAAAATCCAATGGCTCCCTAGGACACACTATTTACCAGAAGAAAACACACACAAACCGCTATCTGCACGCACTCTCACATCACCACCCTGCCCAGATCAACTCTGTAGCCAAGACACTCATTTCCAGAACAAAACGCTTAGCTGACGAACAACACCTAAAAACCGAACTACACACCCTCACTAACGTACTAACATCCAATGGATTCCAAAGAAATAAGATCACCAACCTAATCCAAAAAGAAACCCCCACTAAAATCCAAGACAGAGAACAAGAAAACGGCAAAGCCCTCCTCCCATACATAAAAGGCACCACAGACAGAATAAGCAAAATCCTCCACAAACATAACATCAAGACAGCATTCTGCACAAACCGAAAAATATCCACCATCCTAAGGAACCCCAAAGACAAAATTGAGTTAGAAAATCAAGGAGTATATGAAATCCCATGCACCGCCTGCCCCACCACATACATCGGACAAACCAACAGACGAATAAGTGCACGCATAGAAGAACACAAGAACTCAGTCAGAAAAGAAGAACCAACTTCTTCCCTGGTCCAACACCTTAAAGCCACAGGACATGATATTGACTTTAAAAAGACCAGAACTATCGCCAAAACTGAACACTTTAACAACAGAATAATCAGAGAAGCCATCGAGATAGAAAAACGCCCACACAGCATGAACAAACGAGACAATACCTCCCGCCTACCAGCCATTTGGAAACCCGCCCTTATTGACAAACGGGTCCCTAACACGACGAATGACACCAGACCCACACTCACGAGAGCCACACAGGATGTCACCACCACACATCCACGCAGAAAGCAGACTCAAACCCACACTGATAATGAGCCACGACCAAGGACCAGAAGCCAGACCGCAGCTGCATCATTAGCCACTTTAAACCCCTCCAATCCATACATGAAGCAGACTGACACCCACTATGAAGAGCTCGCACGGCCACAAACACGAAGCCAAACAACAACAACGCAGCTCACCAGCTCAAATCCCCCTGCAACTCAGACTAAGCTGAGCACAACCAAGCCCCCACCCAAACAGAACACACCCCCAGCCAATCAGAGCACAACCAACCCCCCATCCAATCAGAGCACAGCCAAGCCCCTAACCAATCAGAACACACCTCCACCCAATCAGAACACGGCCAAGTTCCCACCCAATCAGCTCACACCCCCACTAGCAGTTAAAAGGAAGAGACAGCTGCGTTCTCACATTGCTCCTGGAAGCACGAAGCCGAGAACACCAGCCTGAAGATGACGAATGAGACTTCGTCGAAACGTCGCCAAGACACTTCCAATTTTACGTGGGAGAAGACCCGAATAACCAAAGACCTACATATATATATATATATATATATATATATATATATATATATATATATATATATATATATATATATAAATTTTGATTTATATGCCGCCCTTCTCCGGAGACTCAGGGCGGCTTACAATGCGTTAAGCAATAGCCTTCATCCTTTTGTATATTTATACAAAGTCAGCTTATTGCCCCCACAATCTGGGTCCTCATTTCACCTACCTTAGAAAGGATGGAAGGCTGAGTCAACCTTGAGCCTGGTGAGATTCGAACCTGCAGTAATTGCAGGCACCTGGTCTTAATAACCAGCTTAATAATAGGGTGCCTTAGACCACCGTACTACCAAGGCTCTACACTGGGATTGGCAGCCCCAGCGACCCGAGGTCTGACACCATTGTTAAGAGAGTCTTGGCCCACAATCATTCATGCCAGATTTGTTAAGTGAATCACTACCATTGTTCAGCCAGTCGTATGCTTTTTAAAAGTGAACTTGGCTTCCCTATTGACTTTTGTCAGAGTGCTTACAGTGTGACTATGTGAGACAACCCAGGAGCAAATACAGTAAACAGAGGTTTGCATTTTAAATAGTGGTTTTATCTACCAAGAATATATTGATCTGTCCCCGTCCACACACACACACACACAAACACAGCCAGCCGAGGGTTAAGAAAGTACTTGGCACGCACACAGGTCGTTATCTCAAACTTGGCAGCAATATAATCACCATCTGCCAAGAGCTTTTACTGCAATAGATAACATAAAATTACATACGCATTGCAAATAGTCCAGCAAAACAATATTCCTTTCAGCAACTTCAGACGTTGTTCAAGTGACTAGCCAGAGTTAGTTTTTGTTCGTCACGGAGTTTTACCAGCCACCACCCTCTCTTATATAGTCTCTGGGGTGTGGTCCAGTGACTCAGTTCTAATCCCTAGCACGCCTCCTTAACTGCTGCGACCGTTTATCACGCCTTCGTTGGCGTGTATCCAGGAATGACGGCTCTCCTTCTTCGCTCTCATCCGAGACACCTGGCTCCTGGCTAATCTCCTCTCCCTCGGCCGGTACCTGAGACAGTGCCAGAGGCGAGGGGCCTGGAGAGGGAGGCCTGGCTGACTCCTCTTCCTCATGTTCGGAGCTTTCTTCCTCCAATGAGATAGGCTCAGAGGGCGGGGCCACAACATATATACATACACATACTTTAGTCAGACCTCAAAACAAACAGCAACCAGCAATTACAGCACAGAAGCACACACACACACACACACACACACACACACAGATGCCCCAACAGGGCCTCTTCTTATTACAGGCTCTTAAAGTGATATCAGCCCAAAAACGTTGCTGACTCATTCCCAGCATTACATCATCGTAGCAGCTAGTCAGCTCTCAAATCATTACCCTGACAACTTTGTTCATCGGAAGTTTGCAAAAGGTGGCTCACATGATTCCAGGACACTGCAGCCATCATAAATATGAGTTGGTTGCCACCTGCCTGAATTTGGATCACGTGACTGTGGGGATGCTATAATGGTTGTGTGAAAAACGGTCATGTCACCGTGCTGCTGTTGTAATTTTGAAGAGTCCCTGAACGAATGGTTTTAAGTCAAGGATTACCTGTACCAACAAAGCAGGAGATTTTTTTTTTTAGGGGTGGAGGATGGCTTTAAATGCATTGGGGCCATATTGTTGAGTAGACTTCAAGCTAGCTCAGAAATACAATTCTAGAAAAAGATCTAATCAACCATATGGAGAGTCAACCTGTCATTTCTTATCACCCGCTATCGTCAAACTCGGTGGATGTTTTCCTTCTTGTCTCCAAAAGCCCCAGAGTCATATTTCAAACGTGGGCGTCCTTTTATCTTTAAACTCCCGAGCAGATAGGTGTGATTTATAAAATTCATTCAGAAAATATTTTGGTTGGCTCGTGCTTCAGTGGCTCTACATATTATTTGTTTGGCGGGAACAAATAGTACTCCTAGAGTAAAATTCAATAACCCTTCATGTGGAACATATAAATATAAGCGGGAAGCTGCTTTTCTATATCCACCGATGGAAGTTTTTATACTTGTAAAAACTCCTGATCAGAGCAATGATTCAGCAAGCACCAAAATCAGCAGCTAAGAACGGTCAACCAAATTTACCTCTGGAAAGTGTGAAGGGAAGACTTCTGTGCCTAAGACTTAGCATTCAAAAATGCACTGGTCCTAAAAATGGATGTGTTATAATAAATATATTAAAAGGTGAGAGAGAATAGTCTAGTGGGTAAGACACAGGCTAGCATGTGGGAGATCGGGAATTCCAGTCCTGCCTTAGACATGGAAGGAGGCTGGGTGACTTTGGGCCAGTCACCAGGAGACTGTGAATTCTAGTCCCACCTTAGGCATGAAAGGAGTTTGGGTGACTTTGGGCCAGACACCAGGAGACTGTGAATTCTAGTCCCACCTTAGGCATGAAAGGAGTTTGGGTGACTTTGGGCCAGACACCAGGAGACTGTGAATTCTAGTCCCACCTTAGGCATGGAAGGAGTTTGGGTGACTTTGGGCCAGTCACCAGGAGACTGTGAATTCTAGTCCCACCTTAGGCATGAAAGGAGTTTGGGTGACTTTGGGCCAGACACCAGGAGACTGTGAATTCTAGTCCCACCTTAGGCATGAAAGGAGTTTGTGTGACTTTGGGCCAGTCACCAGGAGACTGTGAATTCTAGTCCCACCTTAGGCATGAAAGGAGTTTGTGTGACTTTGGGCCAGTCACCAGGAGACTGTGAATTCTAGTCCCACTTTAGGCATGGAAGGAGTTTGGGTGACTTTGGACCAGTCACCAGGAGACTGTGAATTCTAGTCCCACCTTAGGCATGAAAGGAGTTTGGGTGACTTTGGGCCAGTCACCAGGAGACTGTGAATTCTAGTTCCACTTTAACAGTGAAAGCCAGCTAAGTGATCTTGAGCCAGTCCCTCTCTCTGAGCCCTAGGAAGCAAGCAATGGCTAACCGTTTCAGAAATAGGTAGTCATCAGAACTCAAAACTGCCTTTAAGGCATAACAAACAAAATAAAAATTAATAGGGACATTAATCATGTGAAAGTATTGAAAATATTAATTAAACTCTGTAATTAATTAAACTACTTAATCAGGCAAAATCAATTTGTTATGTAATTACATATAATAATATGGGTTTTTTCCTCCCCGTCCTTCTGGTTCATTTCCACTTCATTCAGTTATGTCCATAATCATAGGATCAAGATACGGGATACATTATAGAGGGGGAAATAACCTCTTTCTCACAACTTTTGATTTTTCTTTAATGAAAAGTCTTCCGGATCCTTGTCCATTCCAGAATAACTGCATGTAGATGGGGGAATATTAGATTTTTCCTTCTCCAACCCTTCGTCCCATGATCCTTGGTGCTCTCTGAGCTTGGTTCTTCTCTTGCAGACGTTTTCATGACCCAACTAGATGGTATCATCAGTACTAGGTAGGAGAGAGAAGGGTTTGTAGAAAGGAGAAGGAGGAGGACTGTGGGGACCTTGACGCTCTCTGAACTTAGTTGCTTTCTTCCAGACATTTCACAACCCATCTAGGTAACACCATAGGTGCTAGTAGGAAGGGGGTTTGCTCTCAGTTTATATTCTGTCAGTGTTGGTGCAGATGTTTGATTACCTATTTAGGTAACAGCTTCAGTGGAACACAACTCAGAAAGAACCAAGGACTCTGCTGTTCAACTCTAACCAGGGATGGGATTCAAAAATTTTAGCGACCGGTTCTCTGCCCGGTTGCTGGGTGGGCGTGGCCATGGTGGGTGTGGCCTACTCAGCTTCCTGCACCATGGGGGGACATTTTTGCCCTCCCCAGGCCCCGGAGGCTTTCCTTGAGCCTCTGGCAGGGCAAAAACAACCTCCCCCAGGCTTTGGAGACCCTCTGGAGGCCGGAAATGGGCCCGTTTCTGAATTTCCGGAACTTCTGGGAGGCCCATTTTTCACCCTCCCAGAGTCTCCACACGGGCCCTGCACTTACTTGGCATCCAAAATGGGTCACGTGGAGATTCCTTGGAGGGGCAGGGTGGGGTGGGCGGGGCCAGCCAATCCTTGCAACTACCAGATTGGCAAACCAGATGTAAAATTAGCATCCGGTTCACCCGAACTGGTCCAAACCGGCTGAATCCCACCTCTAACTTTAACCTATGTATATTCTCTTTTAATAGAATGTTGCATCTCTGCATAGAACCAGTTGTCCTTGACTTACAGGCATTTGTTTAGTGACCATTTGAAGTTACAATACCACTGAAAAAAGTGAGTTATGCTTTCTTTTCACACTTATGACCCTTGCAGCATCCCCATTGTCATATGATCAAAATTTAAACGCTGGGCAGCTGACTCATATTTATGCCAGTTGCAGTGTCTCAGAGTTATGTGAAATCTTCTGACAAGCAGAGTTGATGCGGAAACCAGATTCCCTCAATAACCGTAACTTAAGAACTGCAGCGATTAACTTAATGACTGTAGCAAGAAAGGTTGTAAAACGGGGAAAAATTCACTTACCAAGCTAGCAATAGAAATTTCAGACTCCATTGTAGTCATAAGTCGAGGGCTACCTGTACACAAAAATCTGTATATGAATGCAATTTTGCAATTATCTATGAAGGTGAGAACAAAATGCCTGTCTTCTGGTCTCCAGACCCCCCTCTCACTTCCCCTGGAGACCCCCTCCCCCTTTTGAACAGTTGATGAATTCTCATTAAAGCATTCATTTTTAGCAACCGTTCCTCCCTCCAGCGAGCTGTTTTTCTAGGGCATTTGCCAAATTTATCTATTTTACATATAATTTTCTCGAGCGCGCATGGCTTTGAACATTTTGGAAATGAGGAAATACAGTGTAAAATTCAGCAGAGTATGAAAATCAAAGGGTAATTGCATTCCATTTCAAATATTGGATGGGGTATTGCAAATTAAGCTGCTTCAGCCTGAAATATAAACAAACCTGTTCCTACATCATACAGATGAAAGTGTGACGGTAAACAGAAAACAAATATTACTTGCTCCTTCTGTCCCTGAAAAATGAATTGATTATTAGGAAGTGGCGGTCAATGTGTTATCCCACATACATAACTTGATAGATAAAATGTGGTGTCTTGGTAGCTTTGTAAATACAGGTAGCCAGAATCAGAATAGAGCTGGAAGGGACCTTGGAGGTCTTCTAGTCCAGCCCCCTACTGAAGCAGGAGAACCTATACCATTTCAGACAAATGACTGTCCACTCTCTTCTTAAAAGCCTCCAAGGATGAAGCACCCACAACTTCTGGAGGCCAGCTGTTCCACTGGCTAATTGTCCTCACTGTTAGGAAGTTTCTCCCCAATTCCAGGTTGCTTCTTTCTTTGGTTAGTTTCCATCCATTGTTTCTTGTCTTGCCTTCCGGTGCTTTGGGAAATAGGTTGACTCCCTCATCTTTATGGTAGCCCCAGGGTTGGGATTCAGCTGGTTCAGACTGGTTTGGGTGAACCAGTTGCTAATTTTACTTCTGGTTCGCCATACTGGTAGTTGCAAGGACTGGCTGGCCCTGTCCACCCTACCCCGACTCTCCCGGGAGTCTCTACGAGGCCTATTTTGGATGCCAGGTAAGTGCACGCCACGTGGAGGCTCTGGGAGGGCAGAAAATGGGCCTCCTGGAAGTTCCAGAAGGAAACGGGCCTGCTTTCGGCCTTCATGGGCCTCTGGAGCCCAGGGGAGGACATTTTTGCCTTCCTGGAGGCTCAAGGCAGAGCCTCATGGTGCAGGAGGCCGAGTAGGCCACACCCACCATGGCCACACTCATCCAGCAACCAGGCAGAGAACTGGTTGCTAAAAGTTTTGAATCCCACCTCTAGGTAGCCCTTCAAATACTGGAAGATGCTGTCATGTCACCCTTAGTCCTTCTTTTCTCTAGACTAGCCAAACCCAATTCTTGCAACCGTTCTTCACATGTTTTAGTCTCCTGTCCCCTAATCATCTTAGTGTCAGCATTCTGATGCTGCCATAAAAAGATGAGGCTTGACTTTTCACCTACTTATTTCTCTGTAGATAATATCCCCTAGGAGATGGGATGGTGGGGGGAACATTCCTGTGGGGTGAGGTCAGAAGCTGGGGAGACTGACTTGGAAGATGGCCAATGAGAAGATGAGAATTGGGGAATGGAAAGGGAAGGGTTTGGGGGTCAGAGGGTTAGTATCGGCTACGACGAAGTCGGGGCCAGATCTGTCATACTCAATAAATGGAATATTTCAGCAAAGATTAATTGTTTGGGAGTGCAATTTATTTGAGATGACATCGAAACCTGACACTTAGTTGCTCTTCTCTGCACTTTTTCCAAAGACTCAACATCTTTTTTCGTAACGAGGTGACCAAAACTGGCTGTGGTATTCCAGGTGTGGCCTTACTAAGGTTTTATAAAGCGGTACTAATACTTCACGTGATTTTGATTCAACGCCTCTGTTTATACAATCAAGGATTGTATTCAGGGATGGGCTACTGGGGGTTCTCAGGGGTTCAGGAGAACCTCTAGCTAAGAATCTGTGCAGTTTGGACAACCCCTAAATCCCACTCCTGTCTGGCCCCACCCACCCCGCCCCACCCCACCCCTCCCAGGAGTCCCCATGCAGCCCATTTTGGATGCAGGCCTACCGGAAGTTCAGGAAGGCTGGAAACAGGCCCATTTCCAGCCTCCAGCAGGCCTCCAGAGCCTGGGGAGGCCATTTTCGCCTTCCCGGAGGCTCAAGGATAGCCTCCGGAGCCTGGGGAAGGCAAAAATGTTTTTCTCCCCCGCCCCGGTGCAGGAGGCCGACTAGGCCATGTCCAACATGGCCACGCCCACCCAACAACCAGGCAGAGAACCCCTTGCTAAAATTTTTGAGGCCCTTCCCTGATTGTATTAGCTTTTTTGGCTGCTGTAGCACACTGCCTCTTGATACGCTTAATATTCTTGGCTCTACAAACTTTGATTCATCGTTCTATCACTTTCATTCCAGAAATGCAAGATGATCTGTTTTTAAGCCTCATTCGCTGGAGATGGGCCTTTCAGAATAATATCTATTAGACTTAACATAGAGAGGCGGAGATCTCTGTGGGCAAGCTGATCTTTTTAATAGTTCCGGAATGGTTTAGCATAACTCATGTGACCTGCAAAGGGATCATTATCTTCACTTGAAACGGTTATATCAGTAAATAGTCAAAATGAGTCATCAAATGCGCTCCCTCGTTGAGAATGCTCAGAGCATAATAACGCGAGGGAGAAATGAAAAGTTGCTGAATTGAATAAGTGACTGGGGAAAAAAAAAAAAGCTCTAATGGAAAAACTAATAATATTGATTTGAACTCCGTACGCAAGAGACAAAGAAAAATAAATGAATGTAGATATGCTCATCATAACTTTTCTTATTTACCAACCAATTTTACCCTGCAAATTTGGAAAGAGAAAACAAAAGTAGGAGGAAAGTTGTAGGCCCTTTTTCCTCCCCCCGCCGTAAGAAACCTCCTGGGAGTTGATGGGACAGAGGAAACGAGGAGAGGCGATTAAACCATCTCATCTTTCATAAAGTCAATTGTCAACAGAAGGACAGAAGGTGCAGTGCCCGAGCAATTGTTAGACCCAAGAAATAACAAAGATACGTTGAGTTACTTCTGAGTAGTTCCTTTATTATTGCTTGCCTGCATACAGACTCTTGCCAGACTAAAGCGGTATCTGCAATAATTATAGATATATTCTCTGTGAACTGATCTTGCTCTCTCCCTGCCCACCATTCTCCTTCTTCTCCTCCTCCACCTCCTCCCCCTTCAGCTTCTTAGGTTTATTTCCCCCTTTTTTCCCTCCTTTTCCTTCTTTACCTATCCTCCTCCTCCTTCACTTCTCCTTCTCCTCCTCCCCCTCCTCTTCACCTTCTTCACGTCTCCTCCTCCTGTTCCTTCTCTTCCTCCCTTTCTCCTTCTTTATCTCTCCTCTTCCTCTCCTCCTCTTTTTCACCTCTCCTCCTCCTCCTCCCCCTCCCCCTCCCCTTCACCTTCTTCACCTCTCCCTGCTCCTTCTCCTCCTCCCCTTCTCCTTCTTTATCTCTCCTCCTCTTCTTCTCCTCCTCCTCTTCTTCCTCCTCCTCCTTTCCTCCTCCTCCTCCTTCTCCTTTACCTTTCCTCCTCCTCCTCTTCTCCTCTTCCTCTTCCTCCTCCTCTTTTTCACCTCTCCTCCTCCTCCCCCTCCCCCTCCCCTTCACCTTCTTCACCTCTCCCTGCTCCTTCTCCTCCTCCCCTTCTCCTTCTTTACCTCTCCTCCTCCTGCTGCTCCTTCTTCTCCTCCCTTCTCCTTCTTTACCTTTCCTCCTCCTCCTCCTGTTCTCCTCCTCCTCTTCCTCTTCCCCTCCTCCTTCCCCTCTCCTCCTCCTCCCCCTCCCCATTCTTCACCTCTCCTCCTTCTCCTTCTCCTCCTCCCTCTTCACCTTCTTCATCTCTCCTCCTCCTGCTGCTCCTTCTTCTCCTCCCCTTCTCCTTCTTTACCTTTCCTCCTCCTCCTCCTCTTCTCCTCCTCCTCTTCTCTTCCCCTCCTCCTTCCCCTCTCCTCCTCCTCCCCTCCCCATTCTTCACCTCTCCTCCTCCTCCTCCTCCTCCTCCTCCTCCTCCTCTTCCTCCTCCTCCTCCTCCTTCTGGTCCTTCTTTCTGTGAAGCCCATAGCGTCCATGTGGTGGCCCGTCTTAACTTAGCTTTGAACAGGCCATGATCAACTCTGTGTTGCCATCTAGCTGGGCTCCCGTGACTTTTGACACATATTTTGGATCTCCCATAGGACTGTGCTCTGCAAATGCAACTTGGAAAAAGATTTTGAACCCAGTCAGTCTCCTGAAAGAACACTCCTATTTAGTGGGAAATTCTTCTGTCGTTGTCTGCAAGCAACGTTCTTTTCTCCACAACATACACGAGGAGGTCAATCATTTCCACCCCCCTCCCCCGATTCAAAGCCACAACTTCTTGCTTTAGATTACATTGCCTCTGTGATCATAAATATGTCTTCTTTCTTTCTTTCTTTCTTTCTTTCTTTCTTTCTTTCTTTCTTTCTTTCCTTCCTTCCTTCCTTCCTTCCTTCCTTCCTTCCTTCCTTCCTTCCTTTTCTTTGTTAGTGGGAAAGCACTACACAATAAACTCGCCACCCCTCTCCCTCCCTGTCTTTCCTTTTTTTTTTTTTAAACTTTTTTTCCCTTGTTTGTTTTCATTTTTCACTAGCTTTCCTAAGGCTGTAAAATATACGTTTGGAGATATTTATTACTTTCTGACCGGATTATCTCGACTCGAGAATGAGAACAGAACTCGCTGGTTTTGGGTAAGAAGGAATGAAAGCTAAACTTTGGGAAAGATTAGAAAGTTAGAAGGTCGAGTATTTTTCCGCCGAGGCTCATCTGAAATTAAGGACCATCGCCTCTGAAGAATTAAGTCATAGCTTGTGATCTTAAATCCACACAAAAGGGGGAAATAAAAACAGCAATCATGTTTCAAGTGTTTGCCTGTCTTTGGGAAATCAGTTCTAAAGAAAATGGTGCTGATAAAATATGAAGTTTGTTCTTTAGGTGTTTATTTCTTTAAAAAGGTATTTGTCTATAACTAGGGTTTTGTTTCTTTCTTTCTTTACCTCTAATCTATCTACTATTTCTCTCTCTCTCTCTCTCTCTCTCTCTCTCTCTCTCTCTCTCTCTCTCTCTCTCTCTCTCTCTCTCTCTCTATCAATCATCATATTCTATCGGTCGGTCTATCTATCTATCTATCTATCTATCTATCTTTCTATCTATCTATCTATCTATCTATCTATCTATCTATCTATCTACCTACCTACCTACCTACCTACCTATCCATCCATCCATCCATCCATCATCATATTCATTCTATCTATCTATCTATCTATCTATCTATCTATCTATCCATCCATCCATCCATCCATATCTATCTATCTATTATCTATCTATCTATCTATCTATCTATCTATCTATCTATCTATCTATCTATCTCTCTCTCTCTCTCTCTCTCTCTCTATCTATCTATCCATCCATCCATCTATCATCATATTCATTCTATCTACCTACCTATCCATCCATCCATCCATCATCATATTCATTCTATCTATCTATCTATCTATCTATCTATCTATCTATCTATCTATCTATCTATCTATCATCTATCTATCTATCTATCTATCTCTATCTATCTATCTATCTATCTATCTATCTCTCTTTCTCTCTCTCTCTCTCTATCTATCCATCCATCCATCTATCATCATATTCATTCTATCTACCTATCCATCCATCCATCCATCCATCCATCCATCCATCATATTCATTCATTCATTCTATCTATCTATCTATCTATCTATCTATCTATCTATCTATCTCTCTATCTCTCTATCTCTCTATCTCTCTATCTCTCTATCTTTCTATCTCTCTATCTCTCTATCTCTATCATCTATCTATCTATCTAATCTCATCTATCTGTCCATCTCTCTCCCTCCCTCACTTTCTCTCTCTCTCTCTTTCACTCTCATTCTCATCTCTATCTAAGAGATAAGGCTTACTAAGGCTTTATAAAATGGTATTCAAACCACTTTAAAAAGCCTGAATAAGGCCACATTTAGAATTCTGAGGGATGTGGTGGCTCAGTGGCTAAGATGCTGACCTTATCGATCGAAAGGTCGGCAGTTCAGCGGTTCGAATCCCTAGTGCTGCATAATGGGGTGAGCTCCCGTTACTTATCCCAGCTTCTGCCAACCTAGCAGTTCGAAAGCACATAAAAGATGCAAGTAGAAAAATAGGGACCACCTTTGGTGGGAAGGTAACAGCGTTCCATGCACCTTTGGCATTTAGTGATGCCGGCCACATGACCACGGAGACGTCTTTGGACAGCGCTGGCTCTTCGGCTTTGAAATGGAGATGAGCACCGCCCCCTAGAGTCGGGAAAGACTAGCACATGTGTGAGGGGAACCTTTATCTTTACCTAGAATTCTGAATCCAGTTTTGGTCACCATGTTATAAAAAGGATGTAGAGATTTTGGAAAGAGTGCAGAAAAAAGCAACGAAGATGATTAGGGGGTTGGAGGCACACATGAAGACACATGAAGAACAGTTTCAGGAACTGGGTTTGTCTGTCTAGTGAAAAGAAGGACTTGGGGTGGCATGATAGCAGTGTTCAAATATTTGAGGGGCTGCCACAGAGTAGGAAAGGGGTCAACTTATTTTCCAAAGCACTAGAAGGCAGGACAAGAAACAATGGATGAAAACTAATCATGGAGAGAAGCAACCTGGAATTAAGGAGAAACTTCCTAACAGTGAGGAGAATTAACCAGTGGAACAGCTGGCCTCAAGAAGTTATGGGTGCTCCAACACTGGAGATTTTTAATAAGTGACTTGACAACCTTATCTGAAATGATATGGAGCCTCCTCCTTGTTGGATAGTTGGATACAATTGTGATCATAAATTGAGGACTATCTGTACCCATCCTAAAGCCAAGGGAGATCAAAGTTGGAGCTTCAGATCATGCCATTTCACGATAACATTCCTGGCTGCGTTCCGTAAAAGTAATACGTACAAGCAACCCTGTTAGGATAAAAGGAAAATAATTGTGTTGAGCATGGCATGACATCTGAAAAACAAATCTATATTAATGAGACACACTTTGTAAAGTAAAACATTCATCGTGCTTGTAATTGCAAAATGTGTATTAATTAGAGGTGGCTATTTTCTGAATTATGACAACTGTAGCTCCATGTCAATTAGTGCAATTAGACTGAACTAAGTGGTCTGTAATTACTCCTTGCAGTGTTGTCTAAGCATTAATTTAATGGAAAAGTTAGATTTACAGTTAACTGCTAATTGTTTAAACTCAGATTCCAAAGAGAAAAGCGGGCCTCCAGCAATATTTGGGGTGAATGAATAATGATTCCGAAGCTTGGTATCACAGTAATTGGTAAGATAAAAGGTAAAGATTCCCCTCACACATGTGCTAGTCATTCTCGACTCTAGGGGGCGGTGCTCATCTCCGTTTCAAAGCCGAAGAGCCAGCGCTGTCCAAAGACGTCTCCGTGGTCATGTGATCAGCATGACTAAACGCCAAAGGTGCACGGAACGCTGTTCCCTTCCCACCAAAGGTGGTCCCTATTTTTCTACTTGCATTTTTTTATGTGCTTTCGAACTGCTAGGTTGGCAGAAGCTGGGACAAGTAACGGGAGCTCACCCCGTTACGCGGCACTAGGGACTCGAACCGCTGAACTGCCGACCTTTCGATCGACAAGCTCAGCCTCTTAGCCACTGAGCCACCGCGTCCCTCAGAATTCTAAATGTGGTCTTATTAAGGCATTAATTGGTAAGCAGGAATAAAAATAGCGTGATCAGCATGACCTGGATCCAAGAATCAGGGTTTTTATTTATTTATTTAATTAATTTATACCGCCGCCTATTCGCACTTGGCAACTCAAGGCGGCTTACAGAATATAAAACCTCATTTAAAACAATAAAACGAATAAAAAAGAATCAAATAAATTAATATAATATAATAAAATCACACACACACACACCCATCTGCCATCCAGGTGACAGCAAATCACACAAGCCATTTAATGGCCTCCATCCCACTCTGGGTTCCCCAGGCCCTCTGCCAGAACCTGTCAGCACCTTCTGGAAGAGTGAGGACCATTCTAATTTCTGGGGGAATGATGTTCCAGAGAGAGGGAGCCACCACGGAGAAGGCCCTTCTTCTATGTCCCACCAGGTGTATCTCCCTTAGGGATGGGATCCACAACATTCCCTGCCATTACACAAGATTACTCCAGTTACTTTACAATTTAGGCAAAGGAGATGGCCAGGCTGAGCCTGAGGGAGGGGTTAAGCAAGTCATCAGTTTAGAATCCCTTCACACCCACGAAAGATCTAAGTCCAGCCCCTCTTGGTTGCTTGCTTTCATGTGGGGAGCACCAAGGCATTTATGGGGTGAAAGGATTATTTATTTATTTATTTATTTATTTATTTATTTATTTATTTATTTATTTATTTATTTATTTATTTATTTATTTATTTTGTATATCACCCTTCTCCAACAGGACTCAGGGCGGTGAACAGCCACGGTAAAAACATAACATATAAAATTTAAAAGCAATTTAAAAAACATTAAATAATTTTGGCCATCAATTTAATATAACCCAGTTAAAGCCAATTATAAATTTAAAACCGAAAGGATGGGATCAAGCCAGCCCGGCTAGATGAAATAGATGTGTTTTCAGGGCCCGACGAAAAGTCCGGAGGTCTGGTATCGTGCATATCTCTGGGGGTAGGTTGTTCCAGAGGGCAGGTGCCGCCACAGAGAAGGCTCTCCCCCTGGGGGTCGCCAGCCGACATTGTCTGGCCGACGGCACCCTGAGGAGTCCCTCTCTGTGCGAGCGAACTGGCCGGTGGGAGGCTATTGGTGGCAAAAGGCGGTCTCGTAGATACCCCGGCCCTAAGCCATGGAGCGCTTTAAAGATTAGCCCGTGACATCATCGTTGTCCAGGGATGCTCAGTGGAGGCTCCTTTCAATGTCCCCATTAAGTTGCCCATTGAAGTGGTACCCATTTATCCAATTGCAGTCAGTCACTTTCAAACTTCAGGGTCAGCATGAGCTGGAGTGAATGATGGGAGCTCACCAGTGGTGAAATGCTTCAAAGTCTGCCATTGGTTCGCTGCGAGCGCGCATATGTGGTGCATGTCAAAATGCATGCTTTGCACGCAGGCATGCCGCAGGCACTACCACATAGCACTGAAAAAGGAGGCTTAAGAAGCCTTTTCTAAGGTAAGTAGAACAGCGAGGGGAGGGAACAGTTGTGCCACACGATTTAGATTCGCTATTTCCTGCTTTCTAGCGAATATAAATCGCGTTGAAGCAGGAAAACCCACTTTCCCAAATGCAGGAGACAAGACCACAGAAGTTGGAGAACATAGGTTTATTTGCTAGCAAAGGTTTGGAGCATTCACATGTCAGATTCTGAACCCTGGGCTACGCCCAAAGTGTGACTTTTATACCATTTGCAATCACAGCCTCGCCGGAGGTGTTATTCTTATCTAGCTTTAACACAGCAAAAGAGAAAAGGAGGAGTTTACATTATTGGTTATCTTACTCTATTTTCATATATGGGTATTATCTGACACCATCTGTTACTTTCGGTAGACCCTTCTTGCAATGTTTTGCAAGATACTTGCAATACTTCCCTAGATAGGAAGTATCTAGCACATAGGTCATTAAGCACATCGTTACATTTTGCAACTTTCCTGTACTTTCCAAAAGCTGAAAGCATCTAAACACTCTTATTTCTACTAAAACTCTTAGCATATTGATTAGGAATTTTAGGGGATTTATCCCACCTGCCTCAGTGTGGCACAGCTGATGGTTTGAAATACTGATTCATCCAAACCAGTAGTATTTTTTTTACTACTGGTTTGCCTGAACCAGTAGCTTTTATTACTATCAGTTCGAGCGAACCAGTCTGAACCGGTAGCATTTCACCCCTGGAGCTCACCCCATCCCACGGCAGCATTTGGGTCTCAAACATGGGCTTGCTGATCATCAACCCAGTATCCCAACCACATGAGCCACCACATTCCCATCCCTCCCCCTTGAAATCAGAACCAGAATTGGGCTGGAAGGGACCTTGGAGGTCTTCTAGTCCAGCCCCCTTCTGAAGCAGGAGATCCTATAACATTTCAGACAAGTATGGAGGTATGGAGGAGAACATGCTAGCAATTAGTTTAAATAAAATTTTAGGGATGAATCTGTGTAATTTGAAATGTGTAAAAGTAATGATAAAATTTAAGATATCAAGATTTGATGGAATGGGTCAAGAGTCCAAAAAATGTAGTTAGACTTTTGTTGTATAAATGGTAAGAAAAATGGAGATGTATTGAATTTGAAATTAAGATTTGAGGTGATAAAATTGTGGTTAATAATTAGAATAAGAGATTAGAATATTGTTAAAAAGTATTTTGCAACTGATGGTAAAAGAGATGATAAAGACAATGTGGAGAAGAACCAGATATAAGCAGGATTGATACTTAGACACAAATGAGCTAAAGTAAATATGAAATTAAAATTGTATTGATATAATAGATTTATATAGATAAGGATGTTAGAATCTATGTTAAAATTTATTCTTCTTATGTTTTGAACTTTTACCTGTTAAAGATGCAATGGGAAATTGTGAATGGAGTCTGTCAAAGAAATGTAAGCATGGTAACCATCTATGACCGGATCGAGTTTTTGCTCTTGAAAGTTATATTTTATGCTTATGTTTGAAAAATAATAAAAAATATTTACAAAAAAAAAAAAAAAAAACATTTCAGACAAGTGACTGTCCAGTCTCTTCTTAAAAACCTCCAGTGGTGAAGCACCTACATCTCCTGGAGGTGAGCTGTTCCTCTGGTTAATTGTCCTCACTGTTAGGAAGTTTCTCCTTAAATTCCAGGTTGCTTCTCTCCTTGATTTCCATCTATTGTTTCTTGTCCTGAATTCTCTTACCTACCACCAATTTGTCTTGACTGTTAGCAGTTCAGCTTCTTGTTTAGCATGGAATAAACTCGTCTTCATTTGAACAACCCTGACTCCAAATTTCTTGCATCGGATATTATTTTAAACCAACTTGGTGCCAACTACTGAGGGTGAACTAAGCATCCACAGTAGACAAGAGAGGGTAAGATTCCAAACTGGTCAGTCACAGAGACCAGAGGTTGAGCCTTCTAAACTTGCTGAGTCGTGTTGGATCCCATCCTCTGGGACATTCTCTCTACTAGAATCTGGGCTTTGGGCTATTCTATGCATACTAACTATGGGTTGTGTGGCTGTGTTTGTCTTGATTGGGATGTGTTGTGGCCCCGCCCTCTGAGCCTATCTCATCGGAGGAAGAAGGCTCCGAACATGAGGGAGAGGAGTCAGCCAGGCCTCCCTCTCCAGGCCCCTCCCCTCTGGCACTGTCTTAGGTGCCGGCCGAGGGAGAGGAGATTAGCCAGGAGCCAGATGTCTCGGATGAGAGCGAGGAAGGAGAGCCGTCATTCCTGGACGCACACCAACGAAGGCGTGATAAACGGTTGCAGCAGTTAAGGAGGTGTGCTAGGGATTATAACTGAGTCACTGGACCACACCCCAGAGACTATATAAGAGAGAGTGGTGGCTGGTAAAACTCCGTGACGAACAAAAACTACATCTGGCTAGTCACTTGAACAACGTCTGAAGCTGCTGAAGGAATATTGTTTTGCTGGACTATTTGCAATGCGTATGTAATTTTATGTTATCTGTTGCAGTAAAAGCTCTTGTCAGACGGTGATTATATTGCTGCCAAGTTTGAGATAACGACCTGTGTGCGTGCCAAGTACTTTCTTAACCCTCGGCTGGCTGTGTTTGTGTGTGTGTGTGTGTGTGTAGACGGGGACAGATCAGGATGATTGATGGGTAGCTATTACATTTTTGGTTGTTGTTTCCTTGTGCTACCAAGTCCTCAACTCCTAAGTATCTGATAAGAGGGATCCTGATGAGATTGAATCCTACAACATTATCTTGGGTCACATATATTTGCCTTCATTTGTAAGAAAGGGTAATGACAACATTCTGGATCTTTCTGTGCATAGTCACAAAACAAGAACTTTGTGTTGCAAAGTCACAGGTTGTTGTGGCCCATCAGCGGCCTGTGCAGCTAGTAGCTGATTCCAACAGCAAGGAGGCTGGTGTGGTGCTGCTCCAGCAGCCTGGGCAGCTGGCACTCGAGTCGGGCAATGAGGAGGCTGGAGAAGATGTGGTGCCAGAGATGGGGATTCAGCCAGGGCCTTCAGAACCTCCAGAAGCTCCCATAAGTGAAGAGGAAGAAGAGGAGGAGTCTCTTCTCGATGCACGGGCACGCAGAGCTGCCAAAAGGCAGGAGTGGCTCCTCAGGAGGAGATCTCCTCGAGAGTAAGGCTTGGGGCTAATTGGCCACTCCCTTAGCCTATTTAAGGAAGGACAATGACTGGGGCAATTTGCAGGGAAAAACTTCGTTCACTCTCCTTCGCGTCCTGATCTTAGTTCTCTTATCAGTTTCCTGCAAATTGCTTCTGGGCTTTCTGCCAATCCTAGTAAGATTATGATTATTTATTCTTTGGATTCTTGTAGGCCGTTAAGAAAGTTAATTAACAGCCTTTATTTGAAAAAGACTGATTTAATTTAGTAAACTAAGGTTTGTACAGACTGTGTGTGCTGCATTCTTTGGGGCAGAACACAGGTATTGTCATTTTGGCATCATCATCATGGTTGAATGGAAGCTTCTGTCCCTCATCTTCTCAAAGAAAAATGTACAGACAAATATACAAACAGTATCACACAGTTGAAGAGTAACCTTAGACAACCCTAGGCTGTCAAATACAATGGTATGAATTCCCACCTTCTTTTTATTTTTTTTATAGAAATGGTTACAGAAAGGATTGCAATTGGAGAAAATAAAATAATAGTCCTCTACCAAGAGTCTTGATCCCAATGTCCTTCTGAATCTATTCATCGCCTTTGGAAATCTAATTGTGGGAGCAGGCTAAAACAATTCAACAAATGTTACAAGGACTCCCACAGCATTTGTTGAAGATATCCAACCTGGAATTATGTTGGCCAGTACTTTCCTTTGGCCTTTCAATTAATTAAATCTTTCAGATCTTCCCAAAGTAAATTAATTGTGATTTATGCAGATGTAGAAGCACCTCCTCCTCCTCCTCCCCCTCCATCTCCATCATCTCTATCTCCTCCTCCTCCTCCTCCTCTTCCTCATCCCCTCCTCCTCTTTCTCCTCCTCCTCCTCCTCCTCCTCCTCCTCCTCTTTCTCCTCCTCCTCCTCCTCTTTCTCCTCCTCCTCCTCTTCCTCTTCCTCATCCCCTCCTCTTTCTCCTCCTCCTCCTCCTCCTCCTCCTCCTTATAATGTTCTAAGGTCATGTCCCATTTTCTTTGGTCTCAGAAATGTTACGTTCTGTTTGATCATGTGAAAATCCCTGACATTCCTATAGATCTGTGTTGGCGAACCTATGGCACGTGTGCCATATCGGTGGGCACATGAGCATTGCCCTAGCTCCGTGATGATGAACCTATGGCATGTGTGCCACAAGTGGCACGCAGAGCCATATCTGTGGGCCCATGAGCATTGCCCTACCTCAGCTCCAGCATGCATGTGTGTGCCGGCCAGCTGATTTTTGGGTCTTCCGGGCCCACCGGAAGTCAGGAAACAAGCCATTTCCAGCCTCCAGAGGGCCTCTGGATGGATGGGAAAGGCCGTTTTCACCCTCCCCAGGCTCTAAGAAAGCCTCTGGAGCCTGAGGAGGGCGAAAAAACGGGCCCACTGGTAACCATTTTGCCGTCACGTGCCAAAAGCAGGGGAGAGCAGTGGGGTCACGTGCGCATGCACGGGGGCGGGGCACTGGGGGGGCATTGAATTATGGGTGTGGGCACACGAGAGCGCAACTCCCCCTGGTCCCCCCCATTTTTGGCACACGACAGCAAAAAGGTTAGCCATCATTGCCCTAGCTCAACTCTGGAGTGCATGCATGTGCCAGCCAGGTGATTTTCGGGCCTTTCAGGCCCACCGGAAGTCAGGAAACAGGCTGTTTCTGGCCTCCGGAGAGCCTATGGAAGGGTGGGGAAGGCCGTTTTTTGCCCTCCCCAGGCTCCAAGAAAGCCTCTGGAGCCTGGGGAGGGCAAAAAATGAGCCTACGTGTTCACTGTGCCATCGTGTGCCAAAAGTGGGGAGGGCATGCGTGCATATGTGGGGGCGGGGTGCATTGAATTACGGGTGTGGGCACGTGCAATCCCCCCCGCTACATTCCTCCTGCTTTTGGCACATGACGGCAAAAAAGTTAGCCATCACTGCTATAGATGATAGATGATAGATGATAGATGATAGATGATAGATGATAGATGATAGATGATAGATGATAGATGATAGATGATAGATGATAGATGATACATGATAGTTGATAGATGATGGATGATACAGATGATGGATGATATAGATGATAGATAAATAAGTAGATAGATGATGACAGAGGATAGATAGATCACTTCACATTCTGTGGTGAGAGATAATTAATATTACATTTGTATGAACAGTTGATTTTAATATTGCCTAGGAAGATATATTCATATTTTTCATTGGGCATCTTGGACCTTTGCATACTGTACAATTTAAACATGCAAATAATAGATTGGTTGAACTTTATTTCATGAATTTGAGTATGTTATTGGGCCTGAAATAAAACTATCGGCTCTCTTCCTTTTAGATACTTAAGAAATCATAGAAATATTAATCATAGCAGATGATAGCACCTAAGTGATCTTGGCTGTTTGGAAGAATTAAGTAGGATTGGAGTTCATTAGCAACTGAATAGGAGACTTCTAGAAAATTCCAGGAACCGAGTTGACCAAGAATTCAAAACTGTACCATGAAAAAAGACAATGACGAACTGTTGACTTATTGCCCAAACTAACAAATTAACAAACCCAACATCAGTTGTAGCCACCAGGAGTCTGACCCAGAAGAGACTTGTATGCTTGTTGCTTGTATCTTTACAATTTATATTGTCTTTATTGTTTCCTAGTATGATTTGATTGCTTATTAGTATCCTATGACTATTACTAAGTGTTGTATCTTATGATTCTTGACGAATGTATTTTATTTTTTTACTTTATGTACACCGAGAGCTTATGCACCAAAGACAAATTCCTTGTGAGTTCAATCACACTTAGCCAATAAAGAATTCTATTCTATTCTATTCTATTCTATTCTATTCTATTCTATTCTATTCTATTCTATTCTATTCTATTCTATTCTATTCTATTCTATTCTACTCTACTCTACTCTACTCTACTCTACTCTATTCTATTCTATTCCCATCCCCATTCCATATTTTCTCTTCTCTTCTCTTCTCTTCTCTTCTCTTCTCTTCTCTTCTCTTCTCTTCTCTTCTCTTCTCTTCTCTTCTCTTCTCTTCTCCTCTCCTCTCCTCTCCTCTCCTCTCCTCTCCTCTCCTCTCCTCTTCCATTCCATTCCATTCCATTCCATTCCATTCCATTCCATTCCATTCCATTCCATTCCATTTTTCTATTCTATTCTATTCCCATCCCCATTCCATATGTTCTGTTCTGTTCTGTTCTGTTCTGTTCTGTTCTGTTCTGGACGAGTCGATTCGATTCTGTTCTGTTCAGCTTTATCAGTAGAAATATTCACAAACCATATCTTCAGCATAATGAATTAGTTAAGACAAAATGATCTCATGGCTTGTTTGAAACAAGATGGAACATTTTAGTTGTACGTAACCAGAAATATAATTGAGTTTTCAGGAGGGACATTCATAACACGTTGCTCCACAAGGCAGAACTACAAATGGCATCAGGTGAAATGAATTCAGTAATGTTGCATCAACATGGAAAATGTCATATAGATTTTCAAATTACTTTAGGTCATCTCTCTCTCTCCCTCTCCCTTCCTCTCCCTCCCTCTCTCCCTCCCTCTCTCCCTCCCTCTCTCCCTCCCTCTCTCCCACCCTCCCCTTCTCTCTCTGCAAATATAAGCTGCAAAGGGCAATCAACTCATTCTTCTTAAAGTATCGAGTCGCCTTCCATGTAAGAAGGAACAACAAAATATTAGTTCTTGGATAGGTAGATGCCTGAAGCTGTCAATTACTGCTGCCAATTACCGAGTCTGCAAAAATCCATCCACCTGAATTGGATGCTAATCCATATTCCTGCCATCGGTAGTCCTGACTCTCTCTCTTAGGAGACATTACCAAAAGGAGATGCCTATTAGATTTTATGAGCTTAAAAATTACTTTTTGGTGATAACATCTAGATTACCTTTCCTGAGTTGGCCTGCGGAAAAAAAAAAATGCCGGACTCTAATCGGCACTCCGTGTCCAAATAAATTTCCCTGTTATTATGACATTAAAAGAAAGAAAACCTGCATTTTTATTATCGAGCTGTTTCTTAGAGAGATGGGGGAAGGAATAAGGCTTCCTATGAGAAGTCTCTGTCTTGCTTTGCTGTCTTCCTGCGTCAAGGAAGCTTTAAACAACGTTCACATACAAAGCATTGGATGGGTAACTCTAAAGCCACTCAGCAAATTGGGGATCGTAGAACTTAATACGGAGTACATTTTTGCGCATAGAAAATTTGTATGGCAGCAACTAAGATGATTAAAGACCTGGAGGCAAAAGGATATGAAGAATGGATGCAGGATTTGGGTTTGGCTAGCGATAGCAATACCACTTATATATACCGCTTTACAGTGCTTTTACAGCCCTCTCTAATCGGCTTACAGAGTCAGCATATAGAATAGAATAACAGAGGTGGAAGGGACCTTGGAGGTCTTCTAGTCCAACCCCCTGCTTAGGCAGGAAACCCTACAGCACTTCAGACAAATGGTTAACCAGCACCTTCTTAAAAACTTCCAGTGTTGGAGCATTCACAACTTCTGGAGGCAAGTTGTTCCACTGATGAATTGTTCTAACTGTCAGGAAATTTCTCCTTGGTTCTAAGTTGCTTCTCTCCTTGATTAGTTTCCACCCATTGCTTCTTGTCCTGCCTTCAGGTGCTTTGGAGAATAGCTTGACTCCCTCTTCTTTGTGGCAGCCCCTGAGATATTGGAAGACTGCCACCATGTCTCTCCTAGTCCTTCTTTTCATTAAACTAGACATACCATTACATTACATAAGTAATCATTCCATATGTTTATGGCTATGTTTTGCCTATTTATATCCTTTTGTTTGTGCCAATTTTTTTCCATGTGTCCATGTCTATGTCTATAATGTTACTTGTTTCCTTATACTTGTTGACAAATAAATAAATAAAATAATAAATAAATAAATAAATATCCAGTTCCTGCAACCGTTCTTTATACGTTTTAGCCTCCAGTCCCCTAATCATCTATTTATTTATTTATTTATTTATTTATTTATTTATTTATTTATTCATTCATTCATTCATTCATTCATTCATTCATTCATTCATTTATTTATTTATTTATTTTATATGCCGCCCTTCTCCGGAGCTTACAATGGGCTCAGCAATAGCCTTCATCCTTTTGTATATTTATACAAAGTCAGCTTATTGCCCCCACAAACTGGGTCCTCAATTTACCTACCTTAGAAAGGATGGAAGGCTGAGTCAACCTTGAGCCTTGGTGAGATTCGAACCTGCAGTAATTGCAGGCAGGTGGTCTTAATAACCAGCTTAATAACAGGGTGCCTTAGACCACTGTACTACCAAGGCTCTTCTGTTGCTTTTCTCTGCACTCTTTCTAGAGTCTCCACATCTTTTTTACATCGTGGCGACCAGATATTGCCCTCAATAATCTGGATCCTTATTTCACAGACCTCAGAAGGCTGGAAGGTTGAGTCAACCTTGAGCCTGGTGAGATTCGAACTGCCAAATTGCCGGCAGTCAGCAGAAGGTGCCTGCAGTACTGCACTCTAACCACTGCGCCACCTCGTCTAGTCTAGAGAAAAAGAAGGACTAGGGAGGACATGATAGCAGTGTTCCAGTATCTGAGGGGCTACCACAAAGAAGAGGGAGTCAACTTATTTTCTATCTGTTGCTTCTTGTTCTGCCTTTGAGTGTTTTGGAGAATAGGTTGACCTCCCTCTTCTTTGTGGCAGCCCCTCAGATACTGGAACACTGCTATCATGTCCTCCCTAGTCCTTCTTTTCATTAAACTAGTTTTGCAATTGTTCTTCATATGTTTTATTGCTCCTTTCTTTTTCCACTTTCCATCTCTTTCCATCTTCCACCTCTTTTCCGCTCAATTTTTATTAAACTTTTGGTGCAATCCAACTGACATCTGATCTTCCTCTGATCTTTCACTGGAATTTGTCACCAATGTGATTTTAGTTTTGGCTTGTTCGAGCGTCCATGAGCTTTCCTGCTGCAGAATTCTACTTCTCATTTCTCTCTTTATTAAAACGTACTTTTCTGGAGCCCAAGATATGTAGCTTTAATTTTATCGACTCTCAAGAATTCCAACCTCATAAGCTAAGATGGAATATTCAATTATTTTCCCCCCAAAAAAAATCATGTTCTAAAAAGTATTTGGTAATGTTCTTGAGCTGGGAATTGTGTTAATGGCACTTACATATGAAACCGAAGGGGATTGCAGGATTGCAAGCAAACTCTGCCCATAGCCAGGTGTTCGATCCTGAGCGGCTCAAGGTTGACTCAGCCTTCCATCTTTCTGTGGTTTGTAAAATGAGGGCCCACATTGTTGGAGGCAATAGGCTGGCTCTGTAAACCGCTTAGAGAGGGCTGTAAAAATACTACCCGTGTTTTCCCAAAAATAAGACCCTGTTTTATATTTTTTTTGAACCCCAAAATAAGTGCTGGGCTTATTGTTGGGGAGGTCTTATTATTTTGGGGCATATGGAGCAAGACGGGGCTCCTCTTGCCATCTTACCTGATTTCCAGCTCTGTCTCCCTAACCCTAACCAGAGGAAATGGCAGGGACCAGCTGTGAATGTGTATAAATATTTTCAGGGAGGGCTTATTTTTGGAGAGGGGGCTTATTTTAGCACATGCGCTCAAAAGCCCTATTGGGCTTATTATCAGGGGATGTCTTATTTTCGGGGAAACAGGGTATGACGTGGCATATAAGTCTAAGTACTATTGCTATAAGGTGCATATTCTCATATGAGTTTCTATACATGGCACAAATTGGATTGCTATCTATTGCCATGTCAACTAACAGATACATTAACTTCCCATTTGGCTGTGACCATATACACAATTTGAATGTGCATCACCTTTTATTTCTTCTTAGTGTTTTCCGCACATCCCGTGGGTCTCTTTGTGATCCTGAGAATGCTGTATGCAACGAAATTTCGTTTTAATGCATGCCGATTAGTGTACATTTAAAGTGACAATAAAGTTATTCTATTCTATTGTATTCTATTGTATTCTATTCTACTCTACTCTACTCTACTCTACATTCTCCTATTCTATTCTATTCTATTCTATTCTATTCTACTCTACTCTACGCTACTCAACTCTTCTCTATTCTACTCTACTCTACTCTACTCTACTCTACTCTACTCTACTCTACTTTCTCCTATTCTATTCTGTTCTGTTCCATTTTTCTATTCTATTCTATTCCCATCCCCATTCCATATTTTCTATTCTATTCTGTTCTATTCTATTCTATTCTATTCTATTCTATTCTATTCTATTCTATTCTATTCTATTCTATTCTATTCTATTCTATTCCATTCCATTCCATTCCATTCCATTCCATTCCATTCCATTCCATTCTCCATATGTTTTAGTCTCCAGTCCCCTAATCATCTTTGTTGCTCCTCTCTGCATTCTTTCTAGAGTCTCAACATCTTTTTTTTTACATTGTGGCGACCAAAACCGGATGCAGTATTCCAAGCTCGTCCAATGAATGTCTTCATAAATGCTGTCCATATTCATAAACTAGCATCCCTCCTGCAAATCTTTCCTTCTCTCGCTTTCTCTTTTTTGATCCTCTCTGATTAGAATCCCCCCCAAAAAAATCCCCTGCATTTTTTTTTTTAAGGTTGGCAAATGGAGGCAAGCCAACAACAGCAAATTTAACTTTGTGTATTGGCCAAACGCTGAACTTCAATTATCCTCAATATACTGTCATCACAAAAAGGATTAAATCGGCTTCCTTTCTTCAGGCGATTAATCCTTTTTAATAATATTGTAGATATGAGGAATTGGGTTGGGAGGATGTTTACTCTCTCCCACGCATACAGGCACACACACCTAGTCCCAGTTTCTAGTAGTTTTATTATTTAGGAGTGATGATTGTTTAATTACTTCAATGAGTTGTAAAAGCTGAGCAGATGTGCTACTCCATCTGTTTTTGTTAATTTCTTGAAACGATGCCATTCAAGGAAGAGGCAGAGTTAAGGAAAGAATGGCATCCATTTTCTTTTGTCAGCCAGTCTGCCATTTGGGTGGCAAAAAGAACATTTAAACAGTGAAATACAGCATAAAATGGTGATGTCCCACATGAATACCTATCTGCCTGTCAGTTATCCCATAGAGGGGAAGATTATGGTCATTAGACATCATATCTCACTTGGCATATCTTTATATGCCACCCAGAGTCAATCTGGATAGTCAGATGGGTGGCATATAAATTTAATATGCCAGGAGCCATGGTGATGCAGTGGTTAGAATTCAGTATCTCAGGCTAATATATTGCTCACCACACGAGTTTGATCCTGACTGGCTCAAGGTTGACTCAGCCTTCCATTCTTCCGAGGTGGGTAAAATAAGGACCCAGATTGTTGGGGGCAATAGGCTGACTCTGTAAATCACTTACAGAGAGCTGTAGAGCACTGTGAAACAGTATATAAGTCTAAGGGCTATTGCTGTTATCTTTCTTTCTTTCTTTCTTTCTTTCTTTCTTTCTTTCTTTCTTTCTTTCTTTCTTTCTTTCTTTCTTTTTCTTTCTCTCTCTCTCTCTCCTTCCTTCCTTCCTTCCTTCCTTCCTTCCTTCCTTCCTTCCTTCCTTATTTCCTTCCTCTCTTAATTCCCATCATTCTCCTTCCTGGTGGCACAGCGGTTAGAATGTAGTATTGCAGACAAACTCTGCCCACATTCTGGAGTTCGATCCTGACCAGTTCAAAGTTAACTCAGCCTTTCATCCTTCCAAGGTCAGTAAAATGAGGGCCCAGATTGTTGGGGACAATATGCTGACCCCCAGAGAGTGCTATAAAGTAGTATAGGGCATCATTAAAAATTTAAGTGCTATTGGTGTGTCCCAGGAGAATTACCTTCTCTGCTGCGGCAACCCACATTATGGGTATCCTTCCTTCACACACACACAGACACACACACAGACCTAAACGATTAGATTGGCCTCATCCCTTTTGATATTCCTACCCAAGGACCTGAGACAGGCAGATCTTGTTCATTGATGGTGTGAAGGGTATTGTTGCAGGATGTAGACTCTTCCAAGCAAAGCTGCCTCTTGCAATTGACTGATGCGGAGTTTGTCAATGCCCTCGGTGTTTCAAGCTGTGTTCCAGATGTCGCTGTTGTGTTATCTGCACAAAGCCAGTTCTACTTAGGCATTACTAATAAAAGCACACTGCTGTTGAATATTATAAATTCAGGGCTCTTTTCATTAATCTGAAGTCAAGCCATTTAATTTGCTCACGTGTTATCTGAACTGGGGGAAAAAAAAACCACACTCAGGCTGATGACAGCTATTTCTCCCTTCTGGTCCCCCAAAATACACATTGTGTCATGCGCGCCTAATCTGTGATTTATAGCTCTCTGCAAAAAATCCGAGCTGGGTAGCAATTGGAGGCAGGGAATTCCCCAAATCATTTGTTAATCGCTAATGAAGCAGGTTATTTACCTTCGTTGCAGCAATGGCAAATCCAGCCTGGTTGATGAACATCCCAGAAATAATACCGTTCCAGTTGTTGGAACAAAGACGAAGCCATTACATTTCAGCCTAAGCTGAATCTCATTATTCAAGCAGGATCAGGAAGCAAAAATGATCAGGGGATTGAAGGCTAAAACATATGAAGAATGGTTGCAAGAATTGGGCATGTCTAGTCCAAGGGTGGGTTCTATTTTTTTTTTACTACCGGTTCTGTGGGCGTGGCTTATTTTGTGGGTGTGGCTTGGAGGTCATGTGACTAGGTGGGCATGGCTAGCTGGTCAGAGTCATTTCTGGAAGGTCCTCGCACTTACGACCAGTCCTCGCACTTATGACCCGACTCATTTGTTTGCTTTTAACACTGATCAGCTGTAGGACGGCCCTTTGAAGCTCCGCGGCAAGAGTTTAAACAGTTTTTTCCCCTCTAGTCATCAGCTGGGACTCAGGAGGCAGCAATAGATTGGGGGTGGGACCAAATAAAAGGTAAGAATAACGTGGGAGGGCGGGGGGGAGAACCGGTTCGGTGACGTCATATCGTCACCGCTACCGGCTCAGCCGAACCGGACCAAACCGGGAGGAACCCACCACTGGTCTAGTCTTATGAGAGAAGGACAGGGGAGACATGATAGCAGTCTTCCAATATCTGAGGGGCTGCCACAAAGAAGAGGGAGTCAAGTTATTCTCCAAAGCACCCAAGGACAGGATAAGAAGCAATGGATGGAAATTAATCAAGGAGAGAAGCAATCTAGAACTAAGGAGAAACTTCCAACAGTGAGAACAATCAATCAGTGGAACAACTTGCCTCCAGAACTATGTTCTATGATCTTTTCTGCAAAGAGTTCCCAATGTATCTAAAGCATGAAGGCATCCCTTCATTATCATCCTTATTATTTCATCTGCAAAATCCCCCTAACGTAGCGTTCCTTCACTATTCCCCACTCTGGGAATGTCTCTCAGATGTGTCCACTTCAATTCTCAGAATTCAAAATTCCCAGTCCTGGCAATTCTGTTAGCAATTGCTTACCACGCAAAAGGAAGTTTTTCACCAAGGCTTTTTTAAGAACTAGATTTATTGAAAGAGAATAAAAAAGCGGAGCAGTGGCCTAGAGGTGAAGATACTCACCAAACATTTAGGAGGCTGAGAGTTCAATCCCAGGCAGGGAAAGACGTTTCTCTATTAGGGCGCAAAAAGAAAGTTTCTGCTGTGAACTTTTTGTAGGTGTCAGGAAGGGTATCCGGCCAGTAAATGCTCAGCTTCGTTCAATTGCCCTGATTCCACCCCGATTGAAAGGATTACAGGGTCGTAAAAAGAAAAAGAAAAAAAAATGAAAGAGAATAAAAAGTTGAGTACATTTTTTTTTTGTAACTGATATGTTTTATTTACCACAAAAAAATATTTCTAAATTTATAACAATGAAGCTTTCTTGAACTTGAACTTTCTTGAACTGGCCGAGATGCTGAAATTGAGTAAATAATTAAAGAAAATACTTTGTCTAGTTCTGTTTCTACTTCTACTTTGTAAGGTTTAGCCCAGTGGTAATAGCATTGCCTTAACATGTCTTATTCTCTTGTACAGGTAGTCCTCGACTTGAAACCACAATTAAGCCCAAAATTTCTGTTGCTAAGCGAGACAGTTGTTAAGTGAGTTTTGCCCCCTTTTTTTAAATATACTTTATTAAATTTTTCCGTTATAAAAGAAAAAAAAATACAATCTCTATCTCCTTCAGAGGCACAGTATTTATACATTTTACGAAATCATACGTCAAATAAACTTCTTCCTTAACTGTTCAATATTCTATGCAATATAGCTCGTACTTCAAGTGCATAACAAATCATATCCTAAAATCATATTTTGAGTTTTGCCCCGTTTTATGACCTTTCTTGCCATGGTTGTTTGTTGACTCACTTCAGTTGTTAAGTTAATAACATGGTTGCTAAGTGAATCTGCTGCAACCATAATAAATAGTGAGTTCTAGTCCCACTTTAGGCATGAAAGCTGACTGGGTGACTTTGGGCCAAAGACCTGAGTTTTAGTCCCGCCTTAGGCATGAAAGCTAATTTGGGCCAGTTGCTCCCTCTCAGCACAACCCACCTCGCAAAGTTGTTGTCATGGGGAAAAAAAACAGGAGAAAGAAGGAAGAATAGCACTTAGACTTATATACCACTTCACAGTGCTTTACAGTCCTCTCTAAGCGGTTTACAGAGTCAGCCTCTTGCCCCCAAAAATCTGGATCCTCATTTGAGCCACCTCGGAAGGATGGAAGACTGAGTCAACCTTGAGCCTGCTGAGATTCGAACTGCCGAAAGCCAGCAGTCAACAGAAGTAGCCTGCAGTACTGAATTCTAACCACTGCAACTCCATGGCTCATTATTATATTAGGTATGTTTGCTCCCTATAGTTCAGTGGTGGGTTGCCCCCAGTTTGGACTGGTTCACAAGAACCGGTAGTAAAATGGGTGCAATCCTGTTGTGAACCGGTGGTAAAGGTAACTAGAACCCACCCCTGCTACAGTTACTTATAAAGCAATAAAGGTAGAATAACAAGGAATGGAATGGAATGGAATGGAATGGAATGGAATGGAATGGAATGGAATGGAATGGAATAGAATAGAATAGAATAGAATAGAATAGAATAGAATAGAATAGAATAGAGTAGAGTAGAATAGAATAGAATAGAATAGAATAGAATAGAATAGAATAGAATAGAATAGAATAGAATAGAAGGAGAGGAGAGGAGAAGAGAGGAGAGGAGAGAAAATAGAATAGAATAGAATAGAATAGAATAGAATAGAATAGAATAGAATAGAATAGAATAGAATAGAATAGGAGGAGAGGAGAGGAGAGGAGAGGAGAGGAGAGGAGAGGAGAGGAGAGAAAATAGAATAGAATGGAATGGAATGGAATGGAATAGAATAGAATAGAATAGAATAGAATAGAATATTGAATAGAATAAATTGAATTAATTGAATAGAATTGAATAGAAAATAGAATAGAATAGAAACTAGAATAAATAGAATAGAATAGAGTAGAGTAGAGTAGAGTAGAATAGAGTAGAATAGAATAGAATAGAATAGAATAGAATAGAATAGAATAGAATAGAATAGAATAGAATAGAATAAGAGGAGAGGAGAGGAGAGGAGAGGAGAGGAGAGGAGAGAAAATAGAATAGAATGGAATGGAATGGAATGGAATGGAATGGAATAGAATAGAATAGAATAGAATAGAATAGAATATTGAATAGAATAAATTGAATTAATTGAATAGAATTGAATAGAAAATAGAATAGAATAGAAACTAGAATAAATAGAATAGAATAGAGTAGAGTAGAGTAGAGTAGAGTAGAGTAGAATAGAATAGAATAGAATAGAATAGAATAGAATAGAATAGAATGGCAGAGTTGGAAGGGACCTTGGAGATCTTCTAGTCCAATCCCTAGTCCAATCCCAACTCCAAATCAGTGGCAGGTTCCTACCAGTGTATACCAGATCGGGTGAACCAGTAGTGGTGGCGGGAGGCTCCACCCATCTGCCCTGACACTTCTGCGCATAAAGAAGACCACGAGCTAGCCAGTAGTGACAGGTTTTGAAACCCGCCCCCGCCCCAAATAATTGTCTACTGGAAAGGGGAAGGAAAAACAGCATGCAAAGCACCTCCTAAAGGACCCTCCCTAATTTCCTGAAAATCAAAAGTAAAGGAAGAGAGAAGTGCTTTCAGATTTGCAAAAGTCGTGTTAGTATATAGCCTCACATCAAAGGTAGTGTTAGTACTTATAGTTTGTGTTCTGTTGGAAGAAATGTCCATCTGGGTTCAGTTCCAAGCGGGAAGAAAGACACCGGAAACATGGAGACTACTTGGAAAGATGGTTTTAATGGTGGACAGGACCACGTGGTTTGAAGTCCTGGGTAGCTGACCACATGAAGTGGAGAGTGAGATATATTTATACCCTCAGTTGGGCTTTGAACTTGCTTCCTGTTCCTGTGGCCAGAAATGTATCCTGATTGGTTGTCAGACTCCCATGGGGCCATGCAGGGGTAACTTTGTAGGTTGGCTTGAGTCCCAGCCTTGGTTGAACCTTGCTGGGTGATGCAATCTTCCCAGGTGCCATGTAGTGAGCTGGGTAGAGGGCTAATCCTATTATTTTATTTATTTATTTATTTATTATTCAAATTTCTATACTGCCCTTCTCCTTTCGGACTCAGGGCGGTGAACAGCCAAGATAAAAACATCTATACAAACATCAGTTAAAAAATAAAGTTAAAATAATTTATAAATTTGGCCCATAATTTAAAACTTGTCAATTAAAATCAATATTAAAATATTAAAACTAACCCTAAAATCAAGACAGACCGGCTAACTGAAAAAAATAAGTTTTTAGGGCCCGACGAAAAATCCGAAGGTCGGAGATCACTCGTATTTCTGGGGGTAGATTGTTCCATAGGGTAGGTGCCACCACAGAGAAGGCTCTCCTCCTGGGGGTCATCAGCCGGCATTGTCTGGCCGACGGCACCCTGAGGAGGCCCTCTCTGTGGGACCGAACCGGCCGGTGGGAGGCTATTGGTGGCAGAAGGTGGTCCCGTAAGTACCCTGGCCCTAAGCCATGGAGCGCTTTAAAGGTGATCACCAACACCTTGAAGCGCACCCGGAAGTCCACCGGAAGCCAATGCAGCTCGCGCAGGAGAGGAGTCACATGGGAGCGCCCCGTTGCTCCCACAATCCCCCGCGCAGCCGCATTCTGCACCAGTTGGAGCCTCTGGGTGTACCCCAAGGGGAGCCCCATGTAGAGAGCGTTACAATAGTCCAGACGAGAAGTGAGTGCTTGAGTGACCGTGCGTAGGGAGTCCCGGTCCAGAAAGGGGCGCAACTGGCCTGAGGGTGAAAGTCTTTTGTGTTATAGATAAGCTGGCTCAGTCTTTTGTCTTGTAAACAACCAAAGTATCTGCTGGGGGCAGGGAGCTGGGTTTCTGAGTTTCTGTCTTAAGATTGCTATTTCTCATTTGACTCCATTAAGATTGTCATTGATGGATAACAAAATTAGTAAACAATGTTGGAGATGTGATATGGAATTAGGGACTTATGAACATATGTGGTACAAATGTGATAAAGTTAAAAAGTTTTGGCAACAATTGGAGAAAGTGATATTTGAAATGATGGGGAAAGCAATAATATTGAGACCAGAAACTATATTACTGTTGATAATTAAGGAAATAGAACCAACAAAATACGAGAAAGAATTGATTAGAATTATGATTATAATGGGTAGAATTATAATAGCCAGATATTGGAAATTAGATGTGAATTTTAGAATAGAAGAATGGTATTGTGAAATGTGGAAATTAGCTTTAAACGATAAAATGACATGTGATATTAAAATTAGAAATGGTGACTATAAAGAAGATATTTTCTGGAAAATTTGGAAACCATTCGTGGATTATGCACTGGGAAAATTAGATGCTTCGGTACCTGTACCCCGAGAATGTGGATTTTGGCGATCATGAGGATATATCTGAAGAACCAAATCTTCCTTTCTTATGTATAGCACAGGGTGAAGTATTGTATATGTTGTTTGTTTGTAATGTTAATTTAATAATATAATAAAAAAAATTTTTAAAAAATAAAATTTCTATTTCTCTTTTAGGGGAAATATTCTGCCTTTTTAATATTTCCTAGAATATTTCATTTTTCTCATGGGTGCAATGGTGGGTTGCTCCCAGTTTGGACCTGTTCTATAGAACCAGTACTAAAACCAGCAGGAGGCTCTGACCACCCGCCATGATGTTCGCCTGATTCGCCAGTTGCGGCCCTTTCTTGATCGGGATTCCCTGTGCACAGTCACTCATGCTCTCGTCACCTCTCGCCTTGACTACTGCAACTCTCTCTACATGGGGCTCCCCTTGAAGAGCACCCGGAGGCTCCAACTGGTCCAGAACGCAGCAGCGCAGGTAGTGATGGGAGCAGCTTGGCGCTCCCATGTAACACCGTTCCTGCGCGAGCTGCACTGGCTCCCAGTGGTCTTCCGGGTGCGCTTCAAGGTATTGGTTCTCACCTTTAAAGCGCTCCATGGCATAGGGCCTAGCTATCTTCGAGACCGCCTGCTGCCACCGACGACCTCCCATCGACCCGTGCGCTCCCACAGAGAGGGCCTCCTCGGGGTGCCATCAGCCAAACAGTCTAGGCTGGTGACCCCCAGGGGGAGGGCCTTCTCTGTGGGGGCTCCCACCCTCTGGAACCAACTGCCCCCTGAGATAAGGAGAATCCAAGACCTCGGTGCCTTCCGCCGTGCCCTTAAAACTTTCTTTTCCAGTAAGCCGGGCTGGCCTAATTTTTTAAGCGTTTTTAAGTGTTTTGTTTATTGTTTTTAATTAACGGGGCCAAATTTATATATGTATATTTTTAACTGTATTTTAATATTTGTCCTTGATGTTTTTACTTGGCTGTTCACCGCCCTGAGTCCTCAGGGAGAAGGGCGGTATACAAATTCAAAATAAAATAAAATAAATGTCATCATGGGCGATCTGCACATGCGCAGAAGCTTCCGCGCATATGCAGAAGCACGCACGCAAAGCAATCATGGGCGCACAGTCCCATTGTGAACTGGTAGTAAAGGTAAGTAGAACCTACCCCTCGGTGGGTGCTAACTTCCTACAGTTTTTTATGAGATCTACTTCGACTGGCTGAACAATAGCTAGAGGAAGGAGTAATGTCCCTCTGGGCTACATTGAAGAAGCATCATATCCAAGGTAAAGAAAGGATGGAGCCTGGCTCATGATAACCACCAGAAATGAAGCTCTTTTCCTCTAAATTCAAGTTTCCAACAATCCTCTGAATTCTCCCAAACGGTTAATTTCAAGGAACAGTTTCCCACTTCCTGGATGTCCTCCAGCACTTAAATCATGCATAATGCACCTCAAGTGCCAGATCGAGACCGGCGAGGTCTTGACCTCTCTTCTTGTTAATGTGCACTGAACCGTGTTAATGTTCATGTTAATATGCATGTTAATGTTCATGCTAACATTCATTAACCTTTACCAGGCATATTTAGGTCTGGCCCATTTTCCAGGAAATTCCTTTTATAGTTTCTCCGTAAAGGTTTCTTATTTAGCGTCATGCCTTACTTTGGAACTGGGAGGCGTGATGGCTCAGCAGCTAAAGACGCTGAGCTGATCAACTGGAAAGCTGGCAGCCCAAGTTCGAGACCCGAGCACTACATGATGGGGTGAGCTCCCAATACTTGCTCCAGCTCCTGCCCCACCTAGCAGTTCGAAGGCATGAAAATGCGAGTAGATAAAGAGGTACCAAAAAAAGAGATAAAATGATTAACAGAATAACAGAGCTGAAAGGGACTTTGGAGGTCTTCTAGTCCAACTCTAATACTAATCATAAGCAGGAAACCTTATACCATTTCAGACAAATCATTGCCCATTCTCTTCTTAAAACCCTTTAGTGTTGGGGCACCCAGAATTTCTGGTGGCAAGTAGTTGATGGTTAATTGTTCTGTCAGGAATTTTCTCAGTAGTTCTAGGTTGTTTGTCTCCTTTATTAGTTTCCACCCATTCTTGTTCTGCCTTCAGCTGCTTTGGAGAATAGCTTGACTCCCTCTTCTTTGGGGCAGCCCCTGAGATATTGGAAGACTGCTATCATGTCTCCCCTAGTCCTTCTCTTCATCAAACTAGACATACCCAGTTCCTGCAACCATTCTTCATATGTTTTAGCTTCCAGTCCCCTAATCATCTTTGTTGCTCTTCTTTGCACTCTTTCTAGCCTTATAAAACTTCTGAAAATCACCTGGCATTAAACTGGGCTGGAGGCTAAACCATGTGATGAATGGTGACAGGAACTGGGTATGTCTAGCCTAACAAAGAGAAGGATTAGAAGTGAGATAGAATAGAATAGAATAACAGAATAACAGAAGGGACCTTGGAGGTCTTCTAATCCAACCCCCTGCTTAAGCAGGAAACCCTACACCATTTCAGACAAATGGTTATCCAACATCTTCTTAAAAACTTCCAGTGTTGGAGCATTCACAACTTCTGGAGGCAAGTTGTTCCATTGATGAATTGTTCTAACTGTCAGGAAATTTCTCCTTAGTTCTAAATTGCTTCTCTCCTTGATTAGTTTCCATCCATTGCTTCTTCTCCTGTCTTCAGGTGCTTTGGAGAATAGCTTGACCCCATCATCTTTGTAGGAGCTCCACAAATATTGAAACACTGCTATCATGCCACCCCCTAGTCCTTTTCACTAGACTAGACATACCTGATTCCTGTAAATTAAGGTAATGTGTAACTTGAAAATGAATAATAATAAAAAAAAGAACATGGAATGGGAACATGCATTAAAAAGCCTATTTTTATTCGTATTTGTATTTTACGATACGCCTTTGAAGCTTTTCTTTTTTCAATGTCATAAAATACACCTGGACTGCTTTAAACTGAAGACTATCTTTTTATAGCAGTCTTGATTAGTCAATAATGACAAACTACAGTTGGCATCAATTTAGATTAAATAATGGTCAGCAGGCAAAATGTGCTTCCTTTGTCATATTCAAACTCTCAGAGTTTGAGTACAATCATTAGAAAAATGACATTTTAATGAATTTGTGGGGAGGTTTGAGAGAGAGGGGGAGGAGAGTGAGAGAGGGGGAGAAAAAGAGAAGGGGAGGGAGAGAGGGAGAGGGAGGGAGGGAGAGAAGAGAGGGGGAGAGAGGGAGAGATAGGGGGAGAAAGAAAGGGAGAGGGAGAGAAAGAGAGAGGGAGAGGAGAGAGAGGAGAGAGAGGGGAGAGGGAGAGAAAGAGAGAGGGAGGGAGGGAGAGGAGAGAGAGGAGAGAGAGGGGAGAGGGAGAGGGAGAGAAAGAGAGAGGGAGGGAGGGAGGGAGGGAGGGAAGGAGGGAGGGAGGGAGGGAGAGAATATATACCTATATACCAAACAGTTCCTCTTAATTTTCCATCAGACAGTTTGTTTTCCAGTAAGTAATTTTTTTCTAATCTTTCAATCATCCTTGGGAATGTTTCCTCTTTTATTACGTTCCCCATAACCTATTTGATTGCATTCTCTGCTATTATTTTATTTTTCTTTACCTTCATAAACAGCCTTTAAAAAAAAAAAAACCATAGAGACCCATACACAATGAAATTGCATTAGGATATAATAATGTCCCCAAGTATTTCAATGTTGTAATGTATATATATATATATTGTTGCTATAGAGAAAATAAATTAAAAGGAATATGGAGAGTGGCTAACATCAGATACTAAAAAAATAAGATTTTATTTCATTTATTATTTCATTGTATTAATTTGTTTTATTTCATTTTAGATTTTACTTTTATCACTTCGTTATTTTCATAAATATCTCAACGTGGCAAATAGAGCTAATATTCTTTCTCCTCCCCTTTCTCCCACAACACCCACCCTGTGAGGTGGGTTGGGCTGAGAGAGAATGACTGGCCCAAAGTCACCCAGCAGCTTTCACGGCTAAATTGGAACTAGAACTCTCAGTCTTATGATTGTCCCAAAGTCACCCAACTGAATTTCAGGCCTAAGGCGGGACTAGAACTCACAGTCTCCTTCTGATTGTCCCAAAGTCACCTAACTTAATTTCATGCCTAAGTGGAACTATAACTCATGGTCTCCTGGTGATTGTCCCAAAGTCACCCAGCTGGCTTTCATGGCCAAGATGGAACTAGAACTCACAATCTCCTGGTGTTTATCCCAAAGTCTTCCATCCAGCTTTCATTCCTAATGCGGACTAGAACTCACAGTCTCCTGGTGATTGTCCCAAAGTCACCCAGCTGGCTTTCATGGCCAAGATGGAACTAGAACTCACAATCTCCTGGTGTTTATCCCAAAGTCTTCCATCCAGCTTTCATTCCTAATGCGGACTAGAACTCACAATCTCCTGGTGTTTATCCCAAAGTCTTCCATCCAGCTTTCATTCCTAATGCGGACTAGAACTCACAGTCTCCTGGTGTTTATCCCAAAGTCTTCCATCCAGCTTTCATTCCTAATGCGGACTAGAACTCACAGTCTCCTGGTGATTGTCCCAAAGTCACCCAGCTGGCTTTCCTGCCTAAAGCGGGATTAATAACCACCTCCTGGTTTCTAGCTTGATGCCTTAACGATTAGTCCAAACTGGCACCCTAGACTAAAGCTGTGCTTATCATTTATAGATTGTAAATATTTTTCACCAGAAAGTAGACATTCCTTCCCTCTCCTTTATTTTTTTTTTTTAAATCTATTACTTTTCAAACATGCCCCTTCCCAATATCTTAGATATGGTACAAGCTTGGAGATTTTTACACATACTATTTTTGATAGGGATATTATTTTAAAAAAGGCAAGGATGTCGACTTTAATATTTTCTGGCATTTAAAATCTGCTGCATTGAAAAAGAAATCTAATGAATGCTGTTCATTTTGACAGGGTAGAAAAGATGTTCACATCATGGGCTCTACTCTCATTTGATCTCCAGTAATAACAGTTAACTCTATTAATCTCCTGTAATTATAAATGCCCTGGTGTGTGTTCAGATACAGAGGTAGAATCGGTAACTCATGTACTGTTTAAATTATCTATTGTACCATTTGTGGCATTGGAGACTCAAAACAAGTCTTTGATCAAGAAGTTACCAACCTCCTTCTGCAAGAATGATCAAACATGGGCAAGTAGTTAGGCTGGTGGGTATAGCTAGGGCCCTGAAGAAGTAAGTTGATACCCATTCATACTACCTGTTAGATATGGATTGATAGATAGATGGATGGATGGATGATAGATAGAGATAGATAGATAGATAGATAGATAGATAGATAGATAGATAGATAATGATAATGATAATGATAGATAGATTGATAGATGATAGATGATAGATAGGTGAATAGGTGGATATGTGGATAGATGGATAGATGGATGGATGGATGGATGGATGGATGGATGGATGGATGGTTAGGTGGGTAGGTGGATAGGTGGATAGATGGATGGATTGGATGGATGGATGGATGGATGGATAGGTAGATAGGTGGATAGGTGGATAGGTGGATAAGTGGATAGATGGATAAATGGATAGATAGGTAGGTAATTAGGTAGATAGATAGATAGATAGATAGATAGATAGATAGATAGATGATGGATTGATACATGGATACATAGATAGATATAGACAATAATGATAATGATAGATTGATAGATGATAGATGATAGATTATAGATGATAGTTAGATATAGATAGTTAGATGATAGATGATAGATAGATAGATAGATAGATAGATAGATAGATAGATAGATAGATAGATGATAGGTGATAGGTGATAGGTAATAGTTGATAGGTGATAGAGATAGATAGAGAGAGGGGGGGAGAGAGATGATAGGTGATAGGTGATAGGTGATAGATGGATATATGTATGTATGTATGGATGGATGATAGAGATAGATAGATAGATAGATAGATAGATAGATAGATAGATAGATAGATAGATGATGGATGGATACATGGATACAGAGATAGATATAGATAATAATGATAATGATAGATTGATAGATGATAGATGATAGATTATAGATGATAGTTAGATATAGATAGTTAGATGATAGATGATAGATAGATAGATAGATAGATAGATAGATAGATAGATAGATAGATGATAGGTGATAGGTGATAGGTAATAGTTGATAGGTGATAGAGATAGATAGAGAGAGGGGGGGAGAGAGATGATAGGTGATAGGTGATAGGTGATAGATGGATATATGTATGTATGTATGGATGGATGATAGAGATAGATAGATAGATAGATAGATAGATAGATAGATAGATAGATAGATAGATAGATGATGGATGGATACATGGATACAGAGATAGATATAGATAATAATGATAATGATAGATAGATTGATAGATGATAGATTATAGATGATAGTTAGATATAGATAGTTAGATGATAGATGATAGATAGATAGATAGATAGATAGATAGATAGATAGATAGATAGATGATAGGTGATAGGTAATAGTTGATAGGTGATAGAGAGAGAGAGGGAGAGAGAGAGAGGTGATAGGTGATAGATGGATAGATGGATGGATGGATAGATGGATGGATGATAGATAGAGATAGATAGACAGATAGACAGACAGACAGATATATGGATGGATGGATGGATGGATGGATGGATAGATGGATAGATGGACGGACAGGAAAGCAGGCTGGAAGGCAGACAGATAGAGGCCTTTTGCTAAGCACTAAAGGGTGGTGAACAAGTGAATTCAGCTAGTACAAGGTTAGGACAATATTCTTATGCAAAGGCTGGCAATCAGAAAACAGTTCTTTTTAAAAACACAAGAAATAACATACCAGCATTTGAAAATCATTGATTTACCTGGTAATATTGAAAGTTTAGATTCCTGGACTGATTTTTGGGGAGAATAATAACAAGATTCTCTTCTCTCTTCAGATTTTGATTTGTAAAATGTTTCCTGCATATTCAAGAATGTTAATAATCTGATAAATATGTCTGCAAGAATAGCCTGTCTTTCTTTCTTTCTTTCTTTCTTTCTTTCTTTCTTTCTTTCTTTCTTTCTTTCTTTCTTTCTTTCTTTCTTTCTCTTTCCTTCCTTCCTTCCTTCCTTCCTTCCTTTCTTCCTTCCTTCCTTCCTTCCTTTCTTCTCATCTATTTCATTTCAACCTTCATTTTAATTTATGAATTGCTATATATGCCTGTAATTTTGCTTTGATTATTAAGCATTGATTAGGATGACATGATTTTGTAGGTTTTGTTTACGAACCAAAGTATTGTGCTCTGATTTGGAGGTTGATGTGGAAATATTTTTGGAGACATTATTTGGTGGTATTAAGGATGAATCAAACTGAATTTATTTTCATTTTTCATTATATTTTACTTTTGACATTTTTTTTTCAGAATTGTTTGGTTTCTGTAATAATGTTGATATTTGTTTTTCTAATGAAATAGAGAAGGAGGGAGCGGTGAATAAATTCATATTATTGCAGATTATGTTCAAGTTGGACCTGTTTGTTTAAAATTGTATTTTTATGTTTTCTATATCTCTATATTATTAATCCACTCAAGTATATCAGTTATAACAGTTTGATTGGTCAAAATGTTTATGTCTATGTCTGTTTTATATTTTGCCATTAAGGGAAGCTTTCAGTGAGGTTTATATTTCTGAGATTTATTTTTATTATGCTTTAATGCTTAGGCTATTAAGCTGGAACATTAATGGTATAAATAATATTGTTAAGCACAGAAATATGTTTCAAATCTACACAGGGACAATGTTGAAGCTATATTTTTATAGGTGACCCATAATCTATATAATGAAAAGTCTAATTTCTCTCTGAAATTAGTTGGCTGGGCTTTTCATGTTGTAAATTAGTGAAAATAGCACTAGTGCTGCTGAGGTCATGGCTTATCTAATCGATATATATAAAAACGAAAACCACTCATGCATTGATCACAAAATCTCCACAACCGTAAAGCCTACAAACTTGAAATTTGCCATGTATATTCCTCTTGGCTTCTAGGTGCTCGCTAAGAAAGGATTTTTTGAAATGACTGTCAGAGCATTAGTATATTCGATATTATTATTAACACACTCTCATGCTAAGGAGTTCTACTCCCCCTTCCCACCTGAAAAGAAATCTATTCCAAATGCAAAACACAAGCAGAGGAGAGGAGTTTCACTTTCAGTTTTACTTTCAACACAGCAGTTGAGCTAAGTCATGCCCAGCCTCCTTCCTTTCTCCTTCTTGCTCATACAGCAAATACTGTTTGAGTTTCCAAACACCCCTCAACTCTCTCACACACTGACAGGATGCTAGCCAGATGAATACCAATGAATGCTGAGGTCTGGGACATTCTGCTCCCCCCCCTCTGTTCCAACTGCCAGTTGCATTATATTAACACACTCTGATGCTACGGAGTTACACATTCTACATTAAGTTTCAGGCTGTGTCAATTTATTAAGCCCGAGCACATAGTTTCGTAGCGAAGCACAGGCATCCAGCTAGTAAGTTTATAAACAATAGTTACTATTAAGAATATATAGATGATAGATTATGAAGGTAATTTTTATTCTGTGTCTGACACACTTGATTTCAACAGATATTTTTCAAAATTGTTTTGATCATTGAATTGATGGTGACAATATATATCCTGTTTAAAGAGGATAAAAAGTATTCCTGAACGAAAAGTGTAATTGTAATCGAAACTGAAATGTGATGCAAATTTCCACTTCACAACTCACTTAACAACTTAAATGAGTTAAGATTCACTTAACAACTGTGGGAAGGAAGCTCATAAAAGGATCAAGGTTGACTCAGCCTTCCATCCTTTCTAAGGTAGGTAAATTGAGGACCCAGTTTGTAGGGGCAATAAGCTGACTTTGTAAAAATATACAAAAAGTATGAAGGCTATTGCTTAACGCATTGTAAGCCGCCCTGAGTCTCCGGAGAAGGGCGGCATATAAATCAAATTTAAAAAAAAAAAATGGGGCAAAATTCAGTGAACTGCTGTCTCTCTTAGCAACAGACATTTTGGGCTCAATTATGGTCGTAAATCGAGGACTACCTGTATACCACAATCAGCCAGAGGTATTTGGCTTTTTTTGTTTGGTTTTTTTGTCCACTTAGAGTAGTAGCCAAAATTGTGGAAAACCTTTTGGGAAAAGTGTATTTTTGAGGTGTGATGGCTAATAACACCACTTTTTTGAGGAGTTTCAAGATAATCCTATTCCACTGCTGGAATGGCCTGGGAATAGCCCAGACCTTCACCCAATTGAAAATCTATGAAGCCGACTAAAGAAACTGGTTAGTCAGAAGCGACCCAGCAATAAAACCCAGTTAATAGAAGCCATCATTCAATCTTGGTTTCACATTATAATAACAGCTGCAGAACTAAAAGACTTGGTTCACTCCATGGGAAGACACTGTAAGGCTGTAATTCATGCTAAAGGTTACACAACTAAGTCTTAACTGACATGGTGATAATTTTTGTACTGTATATCTCGTTTTTTCTACATGTTTCACTTTTCTTCTTTATACTGTAACTGCTATTCTAATAGCAAATCCTTCATCAAAGTTATTGCGTTACATTCTTGATTCAATTATCTTTCCATTGATATATAATTTTATGGTACTCCTCCAAAAAAAAAAAAAAAAAAGTGGTGTTATTAGCTAGTTTTAGAAAATACACTTTTCCCAAAAGGTTTCCACAGTTTTGGCCACTACTGTATCAAGTCCTTCCCAAAGTCTCGGGATATTTGATGGTCTTACAGATATTGTCTCAGGAAAAATCCCCGAAAAACGATAGCAAAATTCTGTCACATTCTTAATTCCGTCCTTAGCTCTTGACTCCATTTCATGGTCTATTTTTCATGGCCTTTTTGAGCTACCTTCTTTGCAGCGATGAGATTCCCTCTGTAATTATTTCTTTTTTTTTTTCTGTGTGTTGAAATGAATAAGAGCAATCGTACAATTAAACTAATGGCCCGTGTCAATCCTTTGTCATAAATGCAAATGACTAACACGATACTCCAAAAACATATGCCATTGTTCTAATTTTTTTTTTTTAAAAAAAAGCGCCAATTTTGCCATAATTAGGCAAAAGCGATGGCTTTGTCCTTAATTCCAACTCTAGAGAAATCTATTGAATTTGAATGCTTACGCCTTCCCACCTGTTGTTTTCAGCCGTCCGCTCGATGTTTTCAAAGGCAGACGATTCTGGCTTTTCAAGTAGAAAAATCTTCTGTAACCCAAAAGCTCTGAACGTCTCAGCAATTATGACATTTTTCAATCAGACCAGAGCCTCTAATTTGGTTCCAGTGACTTTTAAAGAGTGACACATATCCCAAATCACCCATTGCCCTGTATTATTATTCCTAATGCTACGAGCTTTAACTGGTTTAATCAGTACAATTATCAACAATCGCTTTAATTGCAGATTAAAATTGCCCCTGACCTCAGCTAATTGGTGGGGGTTGAGATTAAAGGACATGGACATTTATTCTCTCTCTGTGTCTCGCTCACACACACTGTCAGAAACAAGCCTAAGGACAATACAGTGAAATACAATTGAATCAGGGTGAAATCCAGCAGGTTCTGACAGGTTCTGGAGAACTGGTAGCGGAAATTTTGAATAGTTTGGAGAACCGGTAGCGGAAATTTTGCGTAGTTCAGAGAACTGGCAAATACCATCTCTGGCTGGTCCCAGAGTGGGGTGGGAATGGGGATTTTGTAGTATCCTTCCCTTGGAGCAGTGGTGGGTTGCCCCCGGTTCGCACCGGTTCTATAGAACCGGTAGTAAAACCGGCGGGAGGCTCCGCCCACCAACTGTGATGTCATCAAAATGCTTCTGCGCAAACTGCAAACCAGTAGTAAAGGTAAGTAGAACCCACCCCTGACCTGGAGTGGGGTGGGAATGGAGTTTTTACAGTATCCTTCCCCTGCCACACCCACCAAGCCACGCCCACAGAACCGGTGGTAAAAAAAATTGAATTTCACCACTGAATTGAATCCATTTTTTTATTTGTTTGTACTTAAAAAAAAAGAGGGGGCTTGGTGACACTGGGCTTGTTGATCAGATGGTAAGTGTTCGAGACCCAGCACTATGTGATGGGGTGAGTTCCCGTTCTTGCCTCAGCTCCTGCCAACCTAGGAGTTCAAAAGCATGCAAATGCAAGTAGATAAATAGGTACCACTTCAATGGGAAGGTAACAGCATTCCATGCGCCTTGGCGTATAGCCATGCTGGACACATGATCCTGGAAAATGTCTTCGGCCAACGCCTGGTCCCTTGGGTTGGAAACAAGATGAGTAGGGGTCAAGCTATTTTCCAAAGAACTTGAAGGCCAGACAAGGAACAATGGATGGAAACCAACCAAGGAGAGATTCAACCTAGAAATGAGGAGGAACTTTCTGACAGTGAAATCAATCAACCAATGGAACAGTTTACCTTTGGAAGTTGTAGGAGCTTCATCACTTGAGACTTTCAAAAAAAGATTGGACTGCCATTTGTCAGAAATGGTGTAGGGTCTCCTGCTTGAGCGGAGGGTTGGACTAGATGACCTATAAGGTGCCTTCCAACTCTGTTAATCTGTAATCTGAGTACTGCCCCGTAAAGTTAGACATAACTGGACAGGGAAAATTCTATCTATTAAGGTACAGGTAAAAGAAAGGTCAAGAAATGGAGCCAAACTCCCTGAATAACTGTCTCGCTTAGCAACGGACATGCGAGGCTCAATTGTGGTCATATGCCGAGGACTATCTGTACCCACACATGCTGAACTTAAATTTGACCAGTGGAGGAAGTAGATTAAAAATATCTCTTTTTTGCTTGTAATTTGCAAAAACACATTTTGCTACTACTAATAAGGGGATCCTTATAAATTCGATTAATGTAGTTTTATTCCTACAATAGGGGTTATATAATCTCACTCCTCCCAGCCTTAATTCGATGAAACTTGTTTACAGCTCATGCCTCACCGCTGCATTTTTCTACCAATTTACTCCTTTCTTCTTGATAGAAAGTATTACTGAAGAGACGGTATTATAGAGGAGATCACCAAAGGCCAGTGAGAGCAATAAAAATCAATACTTATTTCTCAAGAAGTACCATATTCTAAAGGGACTCATTTCTCACCGTGAGTCATCGTAAAACCCCACTCTGTATTTGGCATTTTAAAAATAAATTGTTTTGATAGTATTTATATTAATAACAATAGACTCTGCATAAAGGCAAAATAGACAAGCGATTCGAAGATTACATCTTAACTTTAGACATAAAATTAGAATTCTACCATCGAAGACACAGACAGAGCAAACAATATTTTCTTCTTTTTAAGAAGAATATTTTCTTCTTTAAAAGAAAAGAAAGAAGAAGAAGAAGAAGGAAAAAAGCCAGAAATGATGGCTATGATTTGGGGGCCTATTTCTTAAATTACCCTATAAATGACTATTATCTTTCATTATTGTGGTAAAGCAAAATGTTGATCCATGCTTTCATTCTGTGAATTGCAATCTTGACTAAACTGTCGGGACCTTGATCTGCCATTATGATAAAAAAGACTGGAATAAATCAATAAAGCTGATTTATTCAATCTCTCTCTATTTTTTTCTATATCTATCTATCTATCTATCTATCTATCTATCTATCTATCTATCTATCTATCATCTATCTATCTATCTATCATCTATCTATCTATCTATCTATCTATCTATCTATCTATCTATCTATCTATCTATCTATCTATCTATCCATCAAGTAGTGGGATTCAGCCAGTTCACACCACTTCAGGAGAACTGGTTGTTAACTTTAAGAGCAATTTGGAAAACTGGTTGTTGGAAGAAATCATTAGGGCAGAGAATCAGTTGTTAAATTACTTGAATCCCACCTCTCTCTCTCTCTCTCTCTCTCTCCCTCCCTCCCTCCCTCCCTCTCTCTCTCTCTAGATTAGAGCATTCATAACTTCTGGAGGCAAGTTGTTCCATTGATTAATTGTTCTAACTGTCAGGAAATTTCTCCCTAGTTCTAGGTTGCTTCTCTCCTTGATTAGTTTCCATCAGGTGCTTTGGATAATAGCTTGACTCCCTCTTCTTTGGGGTAGCCCCTGAGATATTGGAACACTGCTATCATGTCTCCCCTAGTCCTTCTTTTCATTAAACTATACATACCCAGTGCCTGCAACTGGTCTTGCCAGTTGCCTTTTTTAGCAGCTCCTGCAGACAGCTGGCTCATATTTAAATGATTGTCCACTAGGACTCCAAGATCCCTGTCACAATGACTACTTTTGAGCAACGTACCACATATACTGTACCTGTGCATTTTGTTTTTCTTGCCCAAATGTTCTTGCATAGGAATAGGAAGCTCAAATACAAAGCTCAAAGAAAGTATAAAAACCCATCCACTCTCAACTCCCTTTGGTCAGCTGCCCCAGAACCACATGCTGTTGGTGGTTCTGTTCATCAATAAACAGAATCTTTCTTTCCAATCAGCCTTCACCCTCCATTTTATTTATTTCCAGCATCTTTCTCCCAGCTTGGAATGGAACCAGATGGATTTTTCCTTCCAACAATCTCTTTCCTCTTTTTTTTTTTTTAAATCCCTTTGCCTCTTCTGCCAGCAAATGAACAACTTAGTTATGGCTAACAATTTCTCTGCCTGCTACTTTGATGGAACTGCTAGCATTTCAGAATCCGATTTTGAAGGGATGTGGGGGGGAGGCTTAATGAGGTTGCAAGACAGGCTAGAGATGTCCCACGGTTGCTAATTCTTGAATGTCAGCTCTCTGAAATGTGTCGTGGAGGAGGGGGTGTCAGCCTTTAAGGGTTTTCTTTGCTATTTTGGAAGAAAGTCACAACAGGAAGCGGGAGAGAGATTGAAAGGACTCCCCCACCCTCCCAGATTTTTGTGCAATTCCATCCAACAAATGGGCAACTATTAGTGTCTTGCTCATTTACGGATCTCTTGGATGTTACATGTTTTTTAACCAACGTAGGCATTCATCTGCTAAGAATTTCACAATTTAGAAAAAAAAGTCATCCAATACCAAACAACTGATGTTCTATAATGAAACTCATTGCCATCAATCCTAAGAATAAACCCACTAGTTAGTTCTTTTGGCTCAGTTTTCAAACTTAGTGATTATAAATAGAATACAGAGTATTGAATAACAGAGTTGGAAGGGACCTTGGAGTCTTCTAGTCCAACCCCCTGCTCAGGTAGGAGACATTATATCATTTCAGACAAATGGTTGTCTAATTTCTTCTTAAAAGCCTCCAGTGATGGAGCACTCACAACTTCCGAAGGCAAGCTATGACACCGATTAATAATTCTCACTGGAGGAAATTTCTCCTTAGCTCTAAGTTAAATCTCTCCTTGATAAGTTTCCATCCATTGCTTCTTGTCGTGCCTTCAGGTGCTTTGGAAAATAGATCGACCCCCTCTTCTTTGTGGCAGCCCCTTAGATATTGGTGTCAACTCACAAAGCATCCCTGGTCTGCTCTCGAGTTGCCATAGGCAAGGGGGATGGGAAACCGATGAAGCAGCTGGCAACCAAAGACAGGAGTGCATTCCAGACATATCTTTCCCAAGGCTGTCTCTCAGGGTTACCCACAGCGGCCGGAGGGGAGTGGTCTCTACAACCCATGAAATTGCTCCATTGGTGAATGTGATTGATGACACACCCTGGGGAGAGGGGGGAAACAGGGTCATGTTTAGGGCCGTAAATTATGTGAGGTCAGAGTTGGCTTCATTTGGGAACTTGCCAACATGGAGCTCCTAATAAATAACTGGATTTCTTTTGAAGCTTGGCTCGAGGTTCAATTTAATTAGGGCATCCGTTGGAACCCTGACAGCAAGCCAACTCTGACCCCACATAATTTACAGCCCTAATCATGACACTGTTTCCCCCTCCCCCCAGGGAGTGTCATCAATCACATTCACCAATGGAGCAATTTCGCGGGTTATAGAGAGCACTCCCCTCTGGCCGCTGTCCGGCGGACAATTGGAAGACTGTTATCACGTCATGCCTAGTCCTTTCCTTCTTTAGACTGGGCATACCCAATTCCTGCAATCGTTCATCATATGTTTTAGCCTCCATTCTCCTAATCATCTTTGTTGCGCTTACCTGCGCTCTTTCCAGAGTCTCAACATCTTTTTATTTTTGTATTGTGGCGACCAAAACTGAATGCAGTATTCCAAGTGTGGCCTTACCAGAGCAGTATAAAGTGGTACTAATACTTCATGTAACTTTGATATTATCCGTCTGTTGATGCAGCCTAGGCTTCTATTAGCATTTTTGGCAGCTCTAACACCCTTCAACAGATGTTAGTAATAACACTTAGACTTATATACTGATTTACAGTGCTTTTACAGCCCTCTTCAAGTGGTTTACAGAGATCAGCATATGGCCCCCAACTATCTGGGTCCTCATTTTACTGACCTCGGAAGGATGGAGTCAACCTAGAGCCGGTGGAGATTGAACTGCTTACGGTCGGCAGTCAGAAGAAATAGCCTGCAGTACTGCATTATAACGTATTCAGTTGCTGATAAGCTACCATTGTGTGTTGAGTTGCTATCATTGTGCTATCATTGTTGGATGGATCTGCTACCATCGTGGTTTGTGAACCAGAGTGAACTTGTTATTCTAACCAACTACTGTTTGTGTGGTAAGAAAATTTTATATCACTGGACTGATTTAACTGGCAAAGACTTGGATTGATTTAAAGACTATGAGATTGTTTTTTCACTATAAAGGCTGAATGAGATCCTTCTCTGTTAGCTCTGATTTGTGCCTAGGAAGTATTGTGGACTTAAGACACCCATTTTTTCCCCCTTTCATCTCCCATTCTCTGTATTAAAAAACTCCAACCTTCAAAAATACCATAGTGAAATTTCACAGATTTAATTTAATTTAATTTAATTAATTAAATTTATATGCCGCCCCTCTCCGAAGACTCAGGGCGGCTCACAATACGTTTAAAAATCATTACAAAAAGACATTGAAAAATTAAAAAACATTAAAAACATTAAAAACTCATTCACACCATTCATGGCCGGATCTGAAGATCTGGCCATGATCATAAGAGCGAGGTCAACGGCCCCAGGCCTGCCGGAAAAGCCAGGTCTTCACCACTTTTTGGAAGGCCAATAGGGTGGGGAGGTCCGGACCTCAGGAGGTAACTGGTTCCAGAGACCTGGGGCAGCCATAGAGAAGGCCCTCCCCCTGGGCCCATCAGCCGACATTGTTTAGCTGACAGGACCCGGAGGAGACCAACTCTGTGGAATCTTACCGGTCGCTGGGAGCTATGTGGCAGAAGACGGTCTCAAATTATGATCTCTGCATCTTTCAGGCAGTAATTCAAGTGGGAAAGGTTGGCCTAATCCTGCTTTAACAATAGCTAATTGCATTCATAATTTCTTGCTGAACGACAGGTCGCCTTTGATTTATGACCCCAACTGAGGCCCAGAATTTATGTTGCTCAATGAGACATTTATTAAGTGGGTTCTGTGCCCGTTTTACAACTTTTCTTGCCACGTTTTGTTAAGTGAATCACATGTGGTTTGTTAAATTAGTAACACAGTTAAGTGAATCTGGCTTCCCCATTGACTGTGTTCCTCGGAAGGTCACAAATTTGATTGTATGACCCCAGGAGACTGCAATTCTGGGCTGATTCATACAACAATCCATTTGTTTGTTTTCTTGGTTGTTGTTCCACCCCAGCTACGGACCCCAAAGAACGCAGCACACACGGAGTGCGTTCAAACCTTAGTTTACTGAATAAATCAGTCTTTTACAACAATGGCTGTTAATTAATTGCATTAATTAATTTATTGCTATTGCGCATGCTCCAAATGGCGATGCCGGCCTGAGTCGCTGTCAGGACGGGCAGCATTTTGGGGGTTTCGGGGTCTCCTGGGGCTGTCAGGACCATCGGCAGCCCCACCCCCGCCTGAGAGAGTTTCTCCTCAACCCGTTGAGGGCTTTTTCGCCCTCTGGAATGCTTGGGTGAGGTGAAGACAAAGAAGAACGCCGCGGGAGGCTGCAGGACACCGCGAGGCGCCCCGTGAGGAGGATCAGGGAAATTGGCTGCAGCGATGCCGGCTTCTTCCCCGCTCGCTGGTCGGCGGCTGTCAGAACAGCGGCGACGACGTGGCAGGACCAATGGTGCCGATGGTGGACTGAGGGCGTCCTGGCACTGGCAGTGGAGTTGCGGAGTTGCGGTGGCAATGGCAGCTGCTGCGCAGCGATTGGGAGGGGATGTTTAGCTGGATAAAGATGGCTGCGAAAAAGGGTGAGGTGGAAGTTGTTGGACGTTCGATGCTGGCGGAGAGGCGAAGCGGAGGTCGCCAACGGAGGCATGATATGGCTCAAATGACGAGAGGGGATGGAAAGATCTGGGGTTGGAGAGTCCGGTGGATGGCTCTGGGATGGGGCCTCCATGGGTGGCCTCTCTACCCCCTCCTCCCCCCCTTTCTGGCCCTGTTATCGGCCTGGGAGTCAGCCTTCCTCCCCCCCCACCCTCTCCTCTCCCTTGTGTATACATCTATCCTCCTACGGAATTACTGGGCAACTACTGGGCAGCTTTATTTGTACCCCGCTACAAATCAAATCATATTAATTATTTCCATCGAAACTCCTGACAGATGGGGACTTGGACAGTATTTTGTGGACCCTGAGGGAAGTTGGCTGTTTGAACCATCTTTTATCAGAAGGGATGATATCATCAAATTCCTTGCCTTTGGACATCTGGCCGGCCACTGTGAGAGGGTGTCTGGAAAAAACTTTTTCTCCCACTGACTGTATAAACCAACTCCTTCCGCTGCTGTGAGAGAGCAGGGGATTCCGGGTTGCTGCTTATAAAAAGACCTTCTGTCCTAGGACTCTGTGGACCCTACCAAACTGCTTTCTCATTCTGATCTTATTTGATGTACTCGGCGGCGGAGCTATGTGCACTGCGAGACTCCCCCCTCTCGCAGGTTTGGCCCTCCACTCTATCGAGGGCCTACCTTAATGACGGGCTTTGGAACCCCGAGAGGTGGCATGGTGCGAGAAGGGGGTTGAGGGGTTTTTTAGCTAAATTTTTAACCAAAATTTTAAGGGGACCCGGGAGGAAGGGAGGGGGTTGTAAAAGTGGACCCGGGGGGGTTCAGATAGCAACTGAGCGGGGTGTTGGGTTGATTGGCTGCAACAGAGGGGTTGTGAAAGGAAATTTAACCGGGGAGCAGGGGGACGATAGGAAGGGCTGTGTAATTGAAACAATGAGTGGGAGGGGCAGGTATGACGGGCGCAGGGGGCCATATCATGTGCTGGGGGTGCGCACACGCTGTTTATGAGTAATTACGCACCCCGGCCCCCAATGCGCGACTCGTGTCCTGGGTTGTGCAGAGTCTCAGGCCCAGGGTCCGCGGCCTATGTTGTGTAATGCCAGGTCGGTCGTTAATAAAGCCCCCCTCATTTGTCATCTTATTTTAGAGGGGGGTGCAGACATGGCAGGTATTACGGAGACGTGGTTGGGCCAAGAGGGGGGGTCCCCCTCGTTGAAATGTGCCCACCAGGTTTCCGTGCATTTCATCAGCCAAGGGCCCAGGGGAGGGGTGGGGGAGTGGTGGTGATTATTAGGGAGAGTCTTTGTCCGAGGGAGACCACTGTTCCTCAGATAGCCGGATGTGAGTCCCTCTTTGTGAAGTGGGTCCGTGGGGTGCAGATGGGTTTGCTGACTGCGTACCTGGCTCCCTGCCATGTGGCAGCGACCCTGCCCGAGCTACTCGACGTCATTGCCGGGGTGGCGATTTCAACCTTCTGTCTGCGGGTGAGGCGTCAGAGGTGGCTCGGGAGTTCATGGCTTCCATGACGGCCATGGACCTGACCCAGTTAGTTCAAGGCCCAACTCACATAGGGGGACACACTCTGGACCTGATTTTTGTCTCTGGTCAGTGGTTGAATGATCTTGGTAGAGGGGACCTAGACATCAAACCCTTGTCATGGACAGATCATTTGCTCCTTCACTTAGACTTTCCTACCGCTTTCCCCCACCGCAGGGAGACGGAACCGACCAAATGGTTCCGTCCCAGGTGCCTGATGGACCCCGAAAGGTTCCTGACGGAGCTTGGGCCATTTCCTGAGACTCTGGCACATGACTCGACTGAAGAGCTGGTGGCCGCCTGGGAGAGTGCGGCCGCCGGAGCTTTGGATCGCGTTGTGCCTTTGCGGCCTCTGACCCGATGCCGATCTCAATTGGCTCCTTGGTTCTCTGAGGAGCTGAGAGAGATGAAGCATCGGAAAAGATGCCTAGAGAGCATTTGGAGGACTAGTCAATCCGATTCCGACCGGACACAGGTGAGGTCTTATATCAAGACCTACCTAGTGGCGATAAAAGCAGCGAAATCTAACCATTTCTCCGCTCTTATCGCATCTGCAGAGAACCGCCCAGCCGCCCTGTTTAGGGTGACCCACTCCCTTCTTCGGGGGGGGGGGGAGTGCGGGAAGATCCCTTGCAAGGCCGCGCTGAGGATTTTGTGCAATTTCTGCATGATAAAGTCGCTCGGATTCGGGATGGCTTGGACTCCGATTGGATGAGTCCAGGGGAGGAGACATGGACAGGTCTTGAGAATATTATCTGGGAGGAGTTTGATCCTGTGGCTCCCGAGGATGTGGACAGGGTTCTGGGTAGGATTAGTGCCGCCACATGTTTATTGGACCCGTGTCCCTCCTGGTTGGTACTGGCCTCCCGGGAGGTTACACGAGGCTGGCTCCAGGGGATTATAACTGCTTCTCTGAGTGAGGGTGCCTTTCCCACTGCCTTGAAAGAGGTGGTGGTAAGGCCCCTCCTCAAGAAAACTTCCCTGGACCTGGCTGAATTAGCTAACTACCGTCCGGTCTCCAACCTTCGTTTTGTGGCGAAGGTTGTTGAGAGTGTGGTGGCATGACAACTGCCCGGGCACCTGGATGAAGCTATCTATCTAGACCCGTACCAGTCGGGCTTCAGGCAGGGGCACAGCACAGAAACGGCATTGGTCGCGTTGGTGGATGATCTCTGGAGGGCTCGGGACAGGGGTTGCTCCTCTGTCCTAGTCCTATTAGATCTCTCAGTGGCTTTTGATACCATCGACCATGGTATCATGCTGCAGCGGTTGAGAGGGTTAGGAATAGGGGGCACCGTTCTGCAGTGGTTCTCCTCCTTCCTCTCCGACCGCTCGCAGTTCGTGTTGGCAGAGGGGCAGAGGTCGACCTCGAGGCGTCTCGCATGGGGAGTGCCACAAGGGTCGGTCCTCTCGCCCCTTCTGTTCAACATTTATGTGAAACCGCTGGGTGAGATCATCCGTGGTTTTGGGGTGAAGTGTCACCTGTATGCTGATGATACTCAGCTGTACATCTCCACCCCAGACCACCCCAACGATGCCCTTGATGTGATGTCTCACTGCCTGGAGGCCGTGCGGGTCTGGATGGGGAGGAACAGGCTCAGACTCAACCCGTCCAAGACCGAGTGGCTGTGGCTGCCGGCGTCCTGATATAGTCAGCAGGTGCCATCGCTGACTATTGGGGGTGAATCTTTGCCCCCCACAGAGAGGGCTCGCAATCTGGGTGTCCTCCTGGATGCACGGCTGTCTTTAGAAGAGCATATGACGGCCGTGGCCAGGGGGGCCTTTTATCAGGTTCACCTGATCTGCCAGTTGCAGCCCTTTCTGGACCGGGACGCCTTGCGCATGGTCACTCATGCCCTTGTCACCTCCTGGCTGGACTATTGTAATGCTCTCTACATGGGGCTCTCCTTGAAGAGCACTCGGAGGCTCCAACTGGTCCAGAATGTGGCCGCACGGGTGGTTATGGGCGCAACTCGTTGTGCCTGCGTGACACCCCTCCTGCGCGAGCTGCACTGGCTCCCAGTGGTCTTCCGGGTGCGATTCAAGGTGTTGGTTACCACCTTTAAAGTGCTCCATGGCATAGGACCCGGGTACCTTCGAGACCGTCTTCTGCCACCAATAGCCTCCCACCGACCAGTCCGCTCCCACAGAGAGGGTCTCCTCAGGGTGCCATCAGCCAAGTTATGTCAGCTGGCGACACCCAGGGGGAGGGCCTTCTCTGTGGGAGCCCCAGCCCTGTGGAATGAACTGCCCCCGGAAATACGTAAGATCTCCGACCTCCGGGTGTTTCATTGCGCATTGAAGACCCTGTTGTTCCGCCAGGCCAGGCTATCAACTTAATAATTTTAGATTGGGGTATTTTAAATTTTTGGGGTTTTAAATCGGCCAAATCTATTTAATTATTTTAATTTTTAATTATTGTTGTGTCTTGTGTTTTTAAATTGGCTGTACACCGCCCTGAGTCCTTCGGGAGAAGGGCGGTATAGAAATAAAATAATAATAATAATAATAATAATAATAATAATAATAATAATTATTATTATTATTATTATTATTATTATTATTATTATTATTATTATTATTATTATTATTAACAGCTGCCAAGAATTCAAAGAATAATAACTGAAAGCTTACTATAGTTGGCAGAATGCCCAGAAGCAATTTGCAGGAAGCTGATAAGATAAGCAAGACAAGACATGAAGGTATGTGAAAAAAGTTGTTCCCTGCAAATTGCTTCAGTTGGCGTTCCTCCTTAAATAGGCTAAGGGAGTGGCCAATTAGCCCCAAGCCTTACTTTTGAGGAGACCTCCTCCTGAGGAGCCACTCCTGCCTTTTGGCAGCTCTGCGTGCCTGTGCATCGAGAAGAGGCTCCTCCTCTTCTTCCTCTTCACTTATGGGAGTTTCTGGAGGTTCTGAAGGCCGTGGCTGAATCCTCACCTCTGGCACCACATCTTCTCCAGCCTCCTCACTGTCTGACTCGAGTACCAACTGCACAGGTTGCTGACACAGCACCACACCAGCCTCCTTGCTGTCCGAATCAGCCACCAGCTGCACAGGCTGCATATGGGCCACAACAGTTGTCCATGGCATTCTCCAGAATCTTCTCCATCACCTAAAGTGTTCATCCTCTTATGAACCTGCTCCTTCAAAGTTTGAAGTGTCACAGGGAATAGCATTGCTTGCCCTGTTCTGGTCTTTGTAGGTACAGACACATCACAGCCTCTGAGCATCTTTCAGCAACCTGCCTAATAAATATGCTTGCGAGTAGCTTTTTAAAAGATGATAAAATGCAAAAGGAATATGTGGGTAGGATTACTAAAATAGTGCTCTACATTAATAAGAAAACATGCAGCTACACATTTCCAAGGCGAAGATCTTTAAAAAGGATTAGATACCCATGCTTGCAGGTGGATTAGCTTGTCAGGAAGAGAAAATGTCATCTGTGTTTCTCATCAGTAAAGTCACGTTGCTCTGCAAAGCTGGCTTAAAATTTAGGAGACCTAATGCAGCACCAGAACGGAAGCTCCCCTCTATGTGCAAGCCTTAATTAATACTGCAAGTGAAATCTTGAGAAAATTATTTATTTATTAAGAAAAGGAGGAGGAGGAGGAGGAGGAGAAGGAGGAGGAGAGGAAGGGGAAGGGGAAGGAGGAGGAGGAGGAAAAAGAGGAAGAGGAAGAAGAGGAGAAGGAGGAAGTGGGAGGAGGAGGAGAGGAAGGGGAAGGGAAAGGAGGAGGAGGAAAACAAGGAAGAGGAGGAAGAGGAGGAAGAGGAGAAGGAGGAAGTGGGAGGAGGAGGAGGAGATGAAGGGGAAGGGAAAGGAGGAGGAGAAAAACGAGGAAGGGAGCCTGGTGGCACAGCAGACTAAAGCACTGTTATTAACAGTGCTGTTATTAACATCAGCTGCCTGCAATTACTGCAAGTTCAAATCTCACCAGGCTCAAGGTTGACTCAGCCTTCCATCCTTTCTAAGGTAGGTAAAATGAGGACCCAGATTGTGGGGGCAATAAGCTGACTTTGTATAAAATATACAAAAGTATGAAGGCTATTGCTTAATGCATTGTAAGCCACCCTGAGTCTCTGGAGAAGGGCGGCATATAAATCAAATTAAAAAAAAAAAGAGGAGGAGGAGGAAGAGGAAGAAGAGGAGGAAGTGGGAGGAGGAGTAGGAGGAGAGGAAGGGGAAGGGGAAGGGAAAGGAGGAGGAGGAAAAAGAGGAAGAGGAGGAGGAGGAAAAGGTGGAAGTGGGAGAAGAAGGAGGAAGAGGAGAGGAAGGGAAAGGAGGAGGAGGAGGAAAAAGTGGAAGAGGAGGAGGAAGAGGAAGAGGAGGAAGGGGAGAAGGAGGAGAAGGATGTTATCCATTCAGTCATGTCCAACTCCTAGTGATTCCAAGTTCCTCCATATCTTTCAATCTTGCACTACTTCTTTGACTTGTTAAGAAAATATACATGACTTCTGAACTAACCCAGTTTACAAAAAAAATAATCCCCAATACAAACCCCAATAAACTCATACAGAAACACCCCAACGACAGCAAACAGAGTAGCCATTGATGGGCTCCATATCACCCCGGGGTACCCAGACCAAGTGTCCTCAGGGCCTTGCAGAAGAACATCAAAGTGGGATCCAATCTTATTTACTCGGCGATGATGTTCCACAGGGAGGAGGCTACCATGGAGCAGACCCTACTTCTTGGTCCCATAACATGGACCTCCTTAGGAGAGAGGACTCATAACTCTATCATTAAGTGTTGTACCTTATGATTCTTGACAAATGTATCTTTTCTTTTTATGTACACTGAGAGCAAATGCACCAAGACAAATTCCTTGTGTGTCCAATCACACTTGGCCAATAAAGAATCCTATCCTATCCTATCCTATCCTGTCCTATCCTATCCTATCCTATCCTATCCTGTCCTGTCCTGTCCTATCCTATCCTATCCTATCCTATCCTATCCTATCCTATCCTATCCTATCCTATCCTATTCTCTATAACCTTCCCTGCCTCCCCATCTGGTAGGTCGGGTAGATATAACTGGGAAAAGACAGCCCTTCAAATAACTGGTTTCGGGCCAGGTAGGACTTTAAATGTGACAACCAGCATTTTGAATTGAACTCAGAAGCAAATTTGCAGCCAATGCAGCTCCCACAGGACAGGTAACATATGTGTAAATCTAGGCTAGCATAAAAACATGTTGGCTGCCACATGGTTCAAGATTATTTATTCAGCATCCAACATCTTCTTAAAAACTTCCAGTGTTGGAGCATTCACAACTTCTGGAGGCAAGTCGTTCCACTGATTAATTGTTCTAACTGTCAGGAAATTTCTCCTTAGTTCTAGATTGCTTCTCTCCTTGATTAGTTTCCACCCATTGCTTCTTGCCCTACCCTCAGGTGCTTTGGAGAATAGCTTGACTCCCTCAGAACAACAAGGAGGATTAAGGGACTGGAGGCTAAAACATATGAAGAACGGTTGCAGGAACTGGGTATGTCTCGTTTAATGAAAAGAAGGACTAAGGGGAGACACGATAGCAGTGTTCCAATTGCTATCCTGTTTCCCCTTAGTCCTTCTTTTCATTAGAGACATACCCAGTTCCTGCAACCGTTCTTCATATGTTTTAGCCTCCAGTCCCCTAATCCTCCTTGTTGCTCTTCTCTGCACTCTTTCTAGAGTCTCCACATCTTTTTTACATTGTGGCGACCAAAACTGGATGCAATATTCCAAGTGTGGCCTTACCAAGACATCATAAAGTGGTATTAACACTTCCCGTGATCTTGATTCTATCCCTCTGTTTATGCAGCCTAGAACTGTGTTGGCTTTTTTGGCAGCTGCTACATACTGCTGGCTCATATTTATGCATGTCTATAGAGATTCTCAATCATCCAGGTCACAGCTGAAGAACCTTTTTGGATGAGAAGCGAAACGTCTTCGAAGAAAAACAAGGAAGTCCAGTTTATTCAGAATAGGATACCCACAAACCAGAAAGAAAAAACTGAAGCTCTCTCTGGAATGTCTACTCTAGATGCAAAGTCACAATACTTCCTACTTCTCTTCTAAAACATTCAAATTCCCCATCGTTAGAGAGACATGCTTCCCTAAGCAGGAAGAGAATGAAACAAGGATGATTAGAGAGAGGCTAAAACTTACAAAGAACGGTTGTAGGAATTGGGTATGTCTAGTCTAGTGAACAGAAGGACCAGAAGAGACATGATAGCAGTGTTGCAATATTCGTCTACAAAGACGAGGGGATTCAAACAGTAGTGAAATCCAATTTTTTTTTACTACCGGTTCTGTGGGCATGGCTTGGTGGGCATGGGAGGGGAAGGATATTGCAAAAGCTCCATTCCCATCCCACTCCTGGGGGAAAGATATTGCAAAATCTCCATTCCCACCCCACTCTGGGACCAGCCAGAGGTAGTATTTGCCGGTTCTGCGAACTGCTGAAAATTTCCACTACTGGTTCTCCAGAACCTGTTAGAACCTGTTGGATGTCACTCCTGGACTCAAACTATTTCCCAAACCAAGAGAAGGCAGGACAAGAAACCATGGATAGAAACATTCCATGTTCTATGAAACTGTTTTTATTTTTGAAAGCTATATTTCTTGCTTACGGTCCTCCAAAGGTTGCTAGCAGTTAATTAGTATTCAAAGTATAAGTTATATCACCTCCAGCCTCAGTTCTCCCAAAGCAGTCAATCTTTCTTGGCTGGCTGAAGATCTCAAATAGCTTTGTATCCATTTTGGCTTTGAGAGATTTCACTATGGTGCTGTTACCGAAAACGGGGATCCACGGGAGAATTCAACAGTTACATTTTAAAAGATGTAAGGGTAGTATTTTCTCCAACTTATCCTCGAACGCCCACAGACTGCCACAAAACTCCAGTAGTAATTACCTTGGCACTGACAGAAAAGCAAGGAACCACAGAAAACTAACAGAGAGATACCAATTATCTTAGTATTCATTGATTTATACCTTCTGTTTCCTGTTCTTCAGTCAGACTGAGAAGACCTGGTTCTTTGAGCCACAGCTTCTAATTTTACTCAGTTGACTAACTTGCATAACCTCTCATTTGCAATTATTACATTTCCACCTAATTTGCATGCAGGATTCCAAGATTCTGCTAATGAGGACACCTTTGCACGAGGGAGGAAGAAGGAATGTTGGATTTTGTGATACGTTGAAGAGCTCCTACCTCCTGAGGACAATTATAAATGAAGAAAGAAAGCAGAAAGTGGGCAAGGGGTTGCGAATTCTGGAGGGGGCATTCCAAAATTGAGAGTAGAGAAGAAAATGTAAATAATAATAATAATAATAATAATAATAATAATAATAATAATAATAAAGTACTACAATATGTGCAGCTGTCTAGGATTTTTGGCTCCTGGATGAAAAAGAACGACTTTTTATAAAGACTGAATCATGATTGAGCCATCCCAGATATTCCAACATTACAAATGGATGAAAGAAAGCGGAAATATCTCTTTATTCACTTAGAATGTGAAATAAAATAGAATAGAAGGGTAGCAATAGAAGAGAATATTTGTAACTCAGGGATCAACTGTGGGGTCCTTGGTGCTCTCTAAGCTTGGTTGTTTTCTTGTGGAGATTTCAATACCCAGCTAGGTAGGTAACATCAGTCCTGTTAATGGATTATGTTACCTAGCTGGGTAAAGAAATGTCTGCAAGAAAACATCCTAGCTCAGAGAGCACCAAGGACCTCACAATATAGAACGGTCACTAAGGTACTAAAGAGGCGCAATGGCTTAATGATCCTGGAGATGGTCTCTGCTCCAATGGCTCGAGTCCTAACATTGTGTGACAGGGTGAGCTCCCATCACTCACCTTAGTTTCTGCCCACCTAGCAGTTCAAAAGCTATGCAAATAGATAAATAGGTACCGCTTTGGTGGAGAGACGAGTTGGTGCTCCATGCAGGCAGTCAAATTGTCACAGGCTCTGAACCTTCCCGGTTGTGGCACCTGTTTGCGAGGTGGCACCAGGTGAGAGAAGGGGCCTAGGAGGACACTGCAGGAATAGCTGCTCATCTTTTTCTCTGGTATGAAGCCAGCTTACCATCCTCTGGCGCACCTTGGGAAGCACACAAACAATTCCTGCAACAGAGCTGGTATCCACTACTCTGCAATAACGTTTTGGTCTCCTGCTAATGTGGAGTTGTGGTGGCACAGTGATTAGAATGCAGTATTGCAGGCTGCCAGCAGTTCGACTGTCACCAGCTCAAGGTTGGCTCAACCTTCCATCCTTCTGAGATCGATAAAAATGAGGACCCAGATTGTTGGAGGCAATAGGCTGACTCTGTAAACCACTTATAGAGGGCTGTATGCAGTGGTGGGTTGCTACTGGTTCGCCCCTGTTCGGGCGAACCAGTAGCAGTGTTGGCGGGAGGCTCCGCCCACCTGCCCGGACACTTCTGCATATGTGCAGAAGTGCCACATGTGTGAGCACGCATGTGCCCACGAGCAAACAAGTAGCAACGGGATTTGGAACTCACCCCTGGCTGTAAAGCACTGTAAAGTAGTATATAAGTCTAAGTGCTATTTCTATCCTCATTTTGGCACTGCTACAGGCTACTGACCAGCAGTCAATGCTATCTCCAAGGCTGAAACCCAACTGAAAAAAGGACTAGTTAATCCATTTTCTCTAGGACTCTTTGTAACTTGCACACATTCAAATTCTTCACCATCTATTGTTATTTTGACATTTCCATTCTGCATGGTGATTGTGAGTTTGGTCTTCTTGAAGTTCAGACCAAATGTTTCTGTTTCTTCTTTGAATCATTTTGATCAGTTAATTAATTAATTAATTAATTAATTTTATTTTATTGAATTTGTATACCGCCCTACTCCCGAAGGACTCAGGGCAGTGAACAGCCATAGAATAAAATATATAAATACAAAATTTAAAATAGACTAAAATGAATTAAATAATTTGGCTGAACAAATTTAAAACCCCAATAATTTAAAACCAAATTTAAAATTTCCATTTAAAAAGGGGAAAAACTTAGGTCAGGCCGGCTTGATGAAATAGGAAAGTCTTGAGCGCGCGACGGAAGGTGCGCAGATCCGGAATCCTCCGTATCTCCGGGGGGGGGGGAGCTCGTTCCAGATAGTAGGTGCCCCCACAGAGAAGGCTCTCCCCCTGGGGGCCGCCAGTCGACAATGTTTGGCCGACGGCACCCAGAGGAGCCCCTCTCTATGGGAGCGTACTGGTCGGAGGGAGGCTATTGGTGGTAGCAGGAGGTCCCGTAAATAACCAGGCCCTAAGCCATGGAGCGCTCTAAACCGAAACCTTGAAGCGCACCCGGAAGACCACTGGGAGCCAGTGCAGCTTGTGCAGGAGAGGTGTTACATGGGAGCGCCACGTCGCTCCCGTCACCACCCACGCGGCCGCACTCTGCGCCAGTTGTAGCAGGCCTCTTTTTTATTAGGCCTCTTTTTTTTGTTTGTTTGTTTCTGAGAGGAGAGTTGTGTAGTCAGTATATTGAAGATTGTGGATGTTCCTTCCACCAATCTTTTCTCCAATTTTTGATCGATCAAGTTCCATCTTCCTCTTGATCACATCGGCGTGGTCAGGTAGGCATAAGGTCAGGTCCGCACACATGAAGGTTTAATTAAAGTGATCTGATGCTACTCATGCCAATGTACAGGAATATTCTCAACGAACAGTTAGCACTTGCTTGGAGTCAGAAAAAGATGAATGGAATTCAAGGGAGGTTGGACTTCTCTTAGGGCTACATAGGGATTCTAGGCTGATTCCTCTTTTATCTCTGCCCTCAGGTTCTGCCACTCCTTTTTCTGCATGTATACAGGTTGAATAAAAAAAAAGTAATTGTAAGTTGCCTAAAGTTACTCCTGGAGAAATGGGCAGTCTATAATTAAATAGGAGAGAGAGAGACAGACACACACACACACACACACACACACACACAGAGAGAGAGAGAGAGAGAGACAGAGACAGAGACAGAGAGAGAGTGTGTGTGTGAGAGAGAGACAGAGACAGAGAGACAGAGACAGAGACAGGGAGACAGGGAGAGAGACAGTGACAGAGACAGGGAGACAGGGAGATAGGGAGAGAGACAGGGAGAGATAGAGAGAGACAGAGGGACAGAGAGACACAGAGAGAGAGAGAGACAGAGAGAGACAGAAACACAAAGAGAGAGAGAGAGAGAGACAGAGAGAGAAAGAGAGACAGAGAGAGAGAGAGAAAGAGAGAGACAGAGACAGAGACACACACACACAGAGAGACAGACAGAGAGAGAGAGACAGAGAGACAGACACACACACACACACACACACAGAGAGAGAGAGAGAGAGAGAGAGAGAGACAGAGACAGAGACAGAGACAGAGAGAGTGTGTGTGTGTGAGAGAGAGACAGAGACAGAGAGACAGAGACAGAGAAAGAGAGAGACTGAGACTGAGACTGAGACAGAGACAGAGACAGAGACAGAGAGACAGAGACAGGGAGATAGGGAGAGAGACAGCGACAGAGACAGGGAGACAGGGAGATAGGGAGAGAGACAGGGAGAGATAGAGAGAGACAGAGGGACAGAGAGACACACAGAGAGAGAGAGAGACAGAGAGAGACAGAAACACAAAGAGAGAGAGAGAGAGACAGAGAGAGAAAGAGAGACAGAGAGAGAGAGAAAGAGAGAGACAGAGACAGAGACACACACACACACACACAGAGACAGACAGAGAGAGAGAGACAGAGAGACAGAGACAGAGACAGAGACAGACACACACAGAGAGAGACAGAGACAGAGAGAGACAGAGAGACAGAGACAGAGACAGAGAGACAGAGACAGACACACAGAGAGAGGGACAGAGACAGAGAGAGAGAGAGACAGAGAGACAGAGAGAAAGAAAGAGAGAGAGAGAGAGAGAGAGAGAGAGAGAAAGGGTGTCTTGTTGTTCAGCACTTGGCTCATTGCCTATACGATGTCTTCCTGAAAGATGGATATTTTTGTTTCCTGCTCCTTATCATCCTTGGGAAGCTGGCTCTCTTTGTTTCTGGCACGCAACCCTTCTGTATATTCTCGCCATCTGTTCTTGACACCTTGTTGGACAGACAGTTCATTCTTTTTCTTGTTTCGATGATGTTTTTATGAGCCGTAAATGGTGTTTGGAGCCTTTTGATTTGCGCAAATGCGATCCTGCTGCGGAATGCATTCATTTAGTCTTCTTCAAGCTGCTTGCAAAACCGGTCCCTGTAAATTTGGTTGTCTTTTCTTGCTGCTCTTTGGAAACCTGCGTTCAATCTCTTTCCTGCTTCCCATTTGCCTGCTGCTTTGGCTGCTTTTCTTCTGCTCAACTATTCTGATTTCATCCAAGAGTCACTTGTGCCTTTTCTCTGCTTTCGTGTATTTGTTTGTTTATTTGTATCCTGCCTTTTTTATTTTTTTTAACAAATAACTCAGGGTAGCCAACATATCCAACACAGCTTCCTCCATCTGTTTTCCCCATGACAACAATCCTATAAGGTGAGTTGGGCTGAGAGAGAGAAAGACTGGCCCAAGGTCACCCAGCCAGCATTCATGGCTAAGGCAGGACTAGAACTCACGGTCATATGGTGATTGGCTCGAAGACACCCACGTAGCATTTATGGCTAAGGTGGGACTACAATTCATCATCTCCTGGAGTTTGGCTCAAAGACACCCAGATGTGGTCCACCGGCAGCTTGCAGAGCTGGCAGCAGAGTCGGACAGTGAGGAGGCTGGGGAGCAACATGGGCCAGTCCTGGAGTCTGGAGAAGGCTTGGACAAGGGCTCTGCATCAGAGGCAGAGAAAGAGATAAATGCCACTCCATTTCTTTTCCTGGTGTCATGTCCCAAGTAATAGTGAATTCTTCAAACTGAAAACAGCTGTTGTCTAGACAGTGTTGTTCACTGATGCCAAGGAGGTCATTTTTCAACTTGGCCATCTCCCATTCAATGATATCCAATAGGTTGTTGTTCAGTTGCTAAGTTATGTTTGACTCTTTGCAATCCCATGGACCGTTCTCCACTGTCTCCCAGTTTGCCCGAATTCATGCTCATTGTGTCAATGACACTATCTAATCATCTCATCCTTTGCTGTCCTCTTCTCCTTTGGCCTTCCGTCTTTCCCAGTGTGAGGTTCTTCTCCAATAAGTCTTCTCTTCTCCTTTGGTGGCCAAAAGTATTTGAGCTTTAGCTTCAGTGTCCGTCCTTCCAAAGAACAGCCAGGGTTGATTTTCTCTAGGATTAGTGGCGTGGTGTCTCAGTGGCTTAAAGACGCTGGAGATGGTCTTGGTTCCAGTGGTTTGAGTCCTTGCACCAGGTGGTGGGGTGAGTTCCGATCACTTACCTAAAGCGTCTGCTCTATCAGTTTGAAAGCATGTTACATGCGAGTAGATAAATAGATACCACTTCGGTGGAAAATGTGACAGTATTTCGTGCAGACGGTTGGACCCCTGCCAGTGCTGAACCTGCCTGGATACAATGTCCAACTGTGAGGTGATGTTGCTGGTGAAAGAAGGCTGGTGATACCACAAGATGTTGGTCAACTTTCTGGCGCAGGGCTAGTTCATCCCCTGTGGTGCACCCTGGATTGCATGTGTGAACCAAAATGGACTAGCACTTTTCAGCAGCAAGATAACCAGGGGTGGGCTGCTGGGGAGTCTCAGGGGTTCGGGAGTACTCTAGCTAAGATTCTGTGCAGTTTGGAGAACCCCCAAATCCCACTCCTGGATGGCCCCACCCACCCCACCCTGCCCTTCCCAGGAGTCCCCACATGGCCCGTTTTGGATGCAGGTAAGTGCAGGGTGCACATCAGGGGTGGGTTCTAATTTTTTTTACTACCGGTTCTGTGGGTGTGGCTTATTTTGTGGGTGTGGCTTGGAGGTCATGTGACCAGGTGGGCGTGGCTAGCTGGTCAGAGTCATTTCTGGAAGGTCCTCATACTTACGACCAGTCCTCACACTTACGACCCGACTCATTTGTTTGCTTTTAACACTGATCAGCTGTAGGACGGCCCTTTGAAGCCCCGTGGCAAGAGTTTAAACAGGTTTTTTCCCTCTAGTGATCAGCTGGGACTCAGGAGGCAGCAATAGATTGGGGGTGAGACCAAATAAAAGGTAAGAATAACGTGGGGGGTGGGGGGGTGGGAGGGCGGGAGGGCGGGAGGGGAGAACCGGTTCAGTGACGTCATATCGTCACCGCTACCGGCTCAGCCGAACCAAACAGAACCGGGAGGAACCCACCACTGGTTGACACGGAGGCTCGGGGAGGGTGAAAAACTGGCCTACTGGAAGGTCGGAAAGATTGGAAACGGGCCTATTTCTGCCCTCCAGAGGGCCTCCGGAGCCTGGGGAGGCCGTTTTCACTCTCCCGGAGGCTCAAGGAAAGCCTTCAGAGCCCAGGGAGGGCAAAAACGCCCCCTCCACCGTAGTGCAGGAGGCCAACTAGGCCACGCTCACCATGGCCACTCCCACCCAGCAACCTGGCAGAAAACCCCTTGCTAAACTTTTTGAAGCCCACTCCTGAAGATAACTACGTTGTCTGTAGTCTCTTGGCTAATTGTAATATCGTCATATGCTCAATCCATCAACCAACCAACCAATCAATTCTTTAGGATTGACTGATTTTGATCTCCTTGCAGTCCAAGAAACTCTTAACAGTCTTCCTCCAACTAATACTTGTGTCTCAGGGTAAGCTCCCATCACTTGCCATAGTGTCTGCCCATCTAGCAGTTCAAAAGCATGTTTGAAAAGCAGACAGAATTGTATTTGCACAACATTGGAAAAGCGAGGGAAACACCTACAGAAGAAGATGTAATTAAAAAAAATACTGGACTGTGTAGAAATGGACAGATTAACAATAACGATAAAAGAAAAAGAAGACACAGAATACTTTCAAACTTGGGATTTATTTTATCAATGGTTGGACAATAGAGGTAGAAATTTGGAGCTTGAGATGTAAATGAATTGACTCAGACAGTACATTGTACTTTAAGCACGTATTGTATGCGAATAAAAAACTTTATATATATCAAGTGTTTTTCTATCGAGACACCTGGTCTACCCCAGCATGTGGGAGGGAGCATACTGCATCCCTTTCACCTTTCAGCTCCAATCCAGGAGCCCTCAAGCAGACAAATTCATGACAAACCATTTTATACCAAATTTATATTTCGCTGATATTTCCCTTTATTTCTTTATCAGCGAAATATAAATTTGTGAGGTGGCACCGGTTGAGAGAAGGGGGACTAGGTTGAACTCAAGGGTCTCCTGGTTTTGTTGTGGTACATCAGTGGCCTATGCAGCTAGTATATGATTCGGACAGCAAGGAGGCTGGTGTGGTGCTGCGCCAGCAGCCTGTGCAGCTGGCACTCGAGTCGGACAATGAGGAGGCTGGAGAAGATGTGTGTTGTGGCCCCGCCCTCTGAGCCTGTCCCATCGGAGGAAGAAAGCTCCGAGCATGAGGAAGAGGAGTCAGCCAGGCCTCCCTCTCCAGGCCCCTCCCCTCTGGCATTGTCTCAAGTGCCGGCCGAGGGAGAGGAGACAGCTGATTCGGATCAGAGTGATAATGGAACATTCCTGGACGCACGCCTCTGAAGGCGTGATAAACGTTTGCAGCAGCTTAGGAGGCATGCTAGGGATTAGAACTGAGTCACTGGACCACACCCCAGAGACTATATAATAGAGGGTGGTGGTCAAGGATCTTTGTGACGAACAAAGTAAACCTTGGATAGTCACTAAAGCCTCGTCCGGAACTGCTGGGAGGAATATTATTTCTGCTTGGACTTTTGTGAACATTCGTATCTTTGCTTTCTGTTTGTGGAAATAAACTTGGCAGACGGTGTGTCTATCGCTGCCAAGTGGGAGATAAGAACTGGGTGCGTTCCAAAGTGTTTCCTTAACCCTCGGCTGGCTGTGTTTTGTGTGTTTGTGGGGACGGGGACAGATCATCTTGTTCGTCACCCCATACTCCATTGTTAACCCACGATGGACCAACAGCTGCAGCAGCAGATACAGCAGATGCTGGAGGCCAATCAGCTTCTGCAACAGCAAGTGGCACAGCTAACTGCCCAACTTGCTTTGGGAAATGCTCCTGCAGCTCCCCCTCCTCCCCCTCCCCGTCCGAGATGCCCAGTGAACGTGCCAGATAGGTTTTCTGGACAGCAGGAGATGTTTCCGGCCTTCTTGGGACAATGCCAACTGTTTATGGTGATGAGGCCGGAGGATTTTCCGGATGACCGGGCTCGGGTGGCATTTGTTATCAGCTCCCTCTCTGGCACTGCCGCCCGATGGGCCACGCCCCTGTTGTTGCAAGATAGCCCCTTGCTCCTGGACTTTCAGGGCTTTTTACAACACCTGCGCACCATGTTTGAGGGCCCCCTCCGGGTGCAGACGGCAGCGAGGCGCATCAAGGACCTCCGCCAAGGCAAGCGCCCCCTGCAGGACTATATTGCAGAGTTCCGACTGCTAGGCCAGGATTCGGCTTGGAATGAGGTGGCGCTGATGGACGCCTTCCAGGACGGCCTTTCCGACGAGATGCAGGACGAGCTGGTTCGTGTGGAGGCGCCACCAACCCTCGACGCGCTGGTGACCCAATGCCTGCGCATTGACGCCCGCCTGCAACAGCGACGGCCCCGTCGGGCTCTTCCGGAACCATTAACAGCGTCGGCACCCCCGCGTTTCGCACCGACAGCGCTCCGGACCGCACAGCGTTTTGTGGCGACGGCTGAGGAGCCCATGGAGCTCGGAGCAGCCAGACCTCAACTGACGGCCCAGGAGCGGATGCGGAGACGTCAAGGGGGGTTGTGCCTCTATTGCGGCGAGGCGGGACATTTTGCTGCCTCGTGTCCCCGGAAGCGGAGTGGACAGCTCAAGCCTGTTCCGGAGTCTCGGCATGACCAGCCAGGAAACGGGCCAGGCCTGGCCTAGGGGAAACTCTGGGTCAGACACGTGACCATGCCCCGCCGGAGTCGGCGGCTGTGGACTGTGAGCCCCCTCGGCACCTGATTTTGAACACCCGGGTGTTGTTGGCTAACCGGTCAGAGGGGCTCCAGGCGCACGCGCTGGTGGACTCGGGGGCCACCACGAACTTTATGGACCAGGCCTTTGTGGCCCATTACAAAGTCCCCTTGGTTCCAGTGGACCCTCCGTTGAGGGTCGAAACTATAGATGGGCGGGAACTCGTGGCGGGGCCCATCAAAACCGCTACCCAGCCCTTGCACCTCGCCATTGGGAACCACGAGGAGGCGATCCAGTTTTATGTAATGGTGGATCTGCACTTTCCCTTGGTCCTGGGGATGGCCTGGCTTCGGGCGCACGACCCTCAGGTGGCGTGGTCGAGAAACGCCATCTCGTTCCCGAGCCTGCAGTGTGTCGACCACCTTCGCCACACCTGCGCCGGCCAGGACGTCTCTGCCCCAAACGTCTCCTTGCCTCCGGAGCTGACGCCCTTTGCCAACGTGTTCAGCGAGAAGGAGGCGGACCGCTTGCCCCCGCACCGACCCTACAACTGTGCGGTGGACCTAATGCCCAACGCGCCCCTGCCATCGGGACGCCTGTACTCCATGTCGGAGCCCAAGCTGGCCGCCTTACAGGACTTTCTGGAAAAGAACCTGGTCCGTGGGTTCATCCGGCCTTCGACCTCCCCGCTCTCGGCCCCGGTCCTCTTCGTTAAAAAGAAAATGGGGGACTTGCGCCTGTGTTGCGACTACCGGCACCTGAATGCCATCACAGTGCGAAATCGCTACCCCCTGCCGCTGATCCCGGAGCTGATGGAGAGGTTGCGGGAGGCCTCGATCTTCACTAAGCTTGATCTCCGAGGGGCCTACAACCTGGTGCGTGTGAGAGAGGGGGACGAATGGAAGACAGCATTCGGCACTCGGTACGGACACTTCGAGTATACCGTCATGCTGTTCGGGTTGACCAACGCCCCCGCGGTCTTCCAGCACTTGATGAACGATGTGTTCCGGGACATGCTGGATCGGTTCGTGGTGATCTACTTGGATGACATTTTGATCTATTCCCGGACCCTGGAAAGTCACCTCCAGCATGTCCGCCAGGTCCTGCAGCGCCTGCGGGAGCACCAGCTTTATGCGAAGTTGGAGAAATGCTACTTCTTCCAGACTTCCATAGAGTTCCTCGGGCACATCATCACCCCCGAGGGCATCGCGATGGACCCGAGCAAGGTGGAGGCCTTGCGCAGTTGGAAACCCCTGCGCCGGGTGAAGGACGTCCAGCGTCTGTTGGGATTCGCCAACTACTATCGGACCTTCATCCCGGGCTTCGCCACCCTGACCCTGCCGTTGACCCAGCTCCTTCGGAAGAAGGTCCCATTCCAGTGGGGGCCCCCGCAGCAGCAGGCCTTCGAGGTCCTCAAGCAGGCCTTCCTCACGGAGCCAGTCCTGAGGCACCCCAATGCACACCGTCCGTTCGTGGTGGAGACGGACGCGTCCAACGTGGCGATTGGGGCGGTGCTGCTACAGGCTCCGGTGGATGGCGGCACTCTTTTTCCCTGCGCATACCACTCCCGGAAACTCAACCCTTCCGAGCGCAACTACACCATCTGGGAAAAGGAGTTGCTGGCCATCAAGGCCGCGTTTGAGGCTTGGCGACATCACCTCGAGGGGGCCCAACACCAGGTGGAGGTGCGGACGGACCATCGGAACCTGGAGCACCTCACCACGGCACGGAAGTTGAACCAGCGGCAGATCCGGTGGTCGTTGTTTTTCGCCCGGTTCAACTTCCACGTCACATACATTCCGAGCAACCTCAACCAGAGGGCGGACGCGCTATCCTGTAAGCCGGAATACTTTTGCCCCAAGGACTCCCTTCCCCCCCGGACGGTGCTGCCAGCGGACTCCTTGGCCGTGGTCCATGAACCGGTGGACCTGCGGGCTCAGGTGCTGGAAGCACAGCGACGGGACGACTGGTCGCAGCAGCGGAGAGCGGACGTCGGTCCCGCGTCCCCATGGACCATGGAGGAGGGCTTGCTCAGACACCGGGGTCGGCTGTACGTGCCCACGAGTCCGCTCCGAGCCCTCGTCATGAACCAGTGTCATGACAACCCCGCGGTGGGGCACTTCGGCTTCTTTAAGACTTTGAACTTGGTGACGCGGACTTTTTGGTGGCCTCGGGTACGGCACGACATGCACGCCTACGTTACGTCCTGTGTGATGTGCCGACAGGCCAAAGCCGCGTCCGGCCCCCCTCCCGGACTCCTCCAGCCGCTGCCGACACCGGAGAGACCGTGGGGAGCCATCTCCATGGACTTCCTGACAGACCTGCCCCTGTCCGCTACGTACACGACCGTCCTCGTGGTGGTGGATGCGCTCACGAAGATGGCACATTTCATCCCGTGCCGTGGCCTGCCCTCAGCCCGCACCACGGCTCGCCTGTTCCTGCAACATATCTTCCGCCTCCACGGCCTGCCGGACCGGGTGGTTTCGGACCGCGGGGCCCAGTTCACGGCCCGCTTCTGGAAAAGCCTGATGGCCGCGCTGGAGGTGCAGGTGTGCCTGTCGTCGTCGCACCATCTGGAGACTGACGGGGGCACGGAGAAGGTCATCGGCATACTGGAGCAGTACCTCCGCTGTTTTGTCAATCAGCAGCAGGACAACTGGGCCGAGTACCTTCCCCTGGCGGAGTTCGCTTTTAATAACTCCCAACACACCTCCACCCAGATGACCCCATTCCATGCCAATGTCGGATACCATCCACGGCTTTTCCCGTTGACCATCATGGACTCCCCTGTTCCCGAGACCCGGGACTTAGTCTCGGAGCTGCAGGCGGTGCAGCAACTGGTGCGGCGGCAGCTGATCCGGGCGAAAGAGGATTATAAACGGTTCGCCGATCGGGCCCGCCGGGCAACGCCACCGCTGGAAGTAGGAGATCGGGTGTGGTTGTCCACGAAACACCTCCCCACGGACCGGCCGGTGAGGAAACTGGCCCAACGCTTTATCGGTCCCTTCCCTATCGAGGCGGTCATCAATCCGGTGGCCTACCGGTTGACTCTATCCCGCTCCATGCGGCTCCACCCTGTTTTTCATCGGTCCCTCCTGGTCCCTGAGGCCCCCGTGAGCCATCTCCGCCGCCCGCCGACGCCTGCCCCCCCAGCCGCAGCCAACGAGGACGACGCCTCGACGTACGAGGTGGACAGTATCCGGGACTCCCGTTGGCTGAAGGGGCGCTTCCAATACCTCATCGCCTGGAAGGGGTACGGGCCCGAGGATTTCACCTGGGTGGATGCATCTGCCGTTCAGGCCCCTGACCTGGTGCGGGCTTTCCACGAACAGTTCCCATCCCGACCCCATCCCGACCGTCAGACCCGGGGGAAGGGCCCTGCGGTGGGGGATAGTGTTGTGGCCCCGCCCTCTGAGCCTGTCCCATCGGAGGAAGAAAGCTCCGAGCATGAGGAAGAGGAGTCAGCCAGGCCTCCCTCTCCAGGCCCCTCCCCTCTGGCATTGTCTCAAGTGCCGGCCGAGGGAGAGGAGACAGCTGATTCGGATCAGAGTGATAATGGAACATCATTCCTGGACGCACACCTCTGAAGGCGTGATAAACGTTTGCAGCAGCTTAGGAGGCGTGCTAGGGATTAGAACTGAGTCACTGGACCACACCCCAGAGACTATATAATAGAGGGTGGTGGTCAAGGATCTTTGTGACAAACAAAGTAAACCTTGGATAGTCACTAAAGCCTCATCCGGAACTGCTGGGAGGAATATTATTTCTGCTTGGACTTTTGTGAACATTCGTATCTTTACTTTCTGTTTGTGGAAATAAAATCACTTGGCAGACGGTGTGTCTATCGCTGCCAAGTGGGAGATAAGAACTGGGTGCGTTCCAAAGTGTTTCCTTAACCCTCGGCTGGCTGTGTTTTGTGTGTGTGTGGGGACAGGGACAGATCAGATGTGGTGCCAGAGGTGGGGATTCAGCCAGGGCCTTCAGTACCTCCAGAAGCTCCCTTAAGTGAAGAGGACAAAGAGGAGTTGTCTCTTCTCAATGCACGGGCGCACAGAGCTGCCAAAAGGCAGGAGTGGCTCCTCAGGAGGAGGTCTCCTTGAGAGTAAGGCTTGGGGCTAATTGGCCACTTCCTTAGCCTATTTAAGGAGGAACGCCGACTGAAGCAATTTGCAGGGAACAACTTACTTCATATTCCTTCGTGTTTTGTCTTGCTTATCTTATCAGCTTCCTGCAAATTGCTTCTGGGCATTCTGCCAACCATAGTAAGCTTTCAGTTATTATTCTTTGAATTCTTGGCAGCTGTTAATACAGTTAATTAACAGCTGTTGTTGTAAAAGTCTGGTTTATTTAGTAAACTAAGGTTTGAACGGACTTTGTGTGTGCTGCGTTCTTTGGGGTCCATAGCTGGGGCAGAACAGACTGTTCTTTGGAAGGACAGACACTGAAGCTGAAGCTCAAATACTTTTGGCCACCAAAGGAGAAGAGAAGACTTATTGGAGAAGAACCTCACGTTGGGAAAGATGGAAGGCCAAAGGAGAAGAGGACGTCAAAGGATGAGATGGTTAGATAGTGTCATTGACCCAATGAGCGTGAATTCAGGCAAACTGGGAGACAGTGGAGGACGGAGTGTATGTGGAATGCCACGGTCCACGGGATTGCAAAGAGTCAAACATAATTTAGCAACTGAACAACAACCTATGGGATATCATTGAATGGGAGATGGCCAAGTTGAAAAATGACCTCCTTGACATCAGTGAACAACACTTTGGTGAGCAACGCGGGCGAGGCACGGAGGCGAGGTGCTGAGATTAGCTGGGCCACGTGGCGAAGGCAAGATATATAGGGCGGGATGAGTGGGCCCAGCCAGAGGTGGTATTTGCCAGTTCTCCGAACTACTCAAAATTTCCCCTACCGGTTCACCCAAATTGTTCCGAACCGGCTGAATACCACCTCTGACCATGTCCCACCAATTTTATATTTTATTGTAGCTTTTTCTTCCTGCCAGAACATTCTTTGAATATGATCACACATAGAAATTCTCTTGCATTCCCAGCTTATACAGCTTTGGCAGATTCATAAAAGGGTTCCAGAGTAATGAAATTGCACCGTCTGAGATAAAATACGAGCTCAGCCAAAGTCTATTGATGCCCCTCTTAAAACTAAATGCTATTCTTAATGCGTTTTGTTTTAAGAAGCAGATTGTTTTTTCCCGCTGTACAATATAAAAGATACTTTAAAGACATGAAAGCAATTTGTAAGTACAGAATGATCCATGAAAGTAGAATCCCCAGTGTGCAAGGAGCAGATGATACCAAATTATGATAATCAACTCTGAGCAGAGCACAACTGCAATACAGCCAGGGTATGGAGGCAGAATCTTGCAACATCCAGTTTGAACTAGTGGTTAAGGCCGGAATTCAGGAGACGGTGATTTCTAGTCCAGTCTTAGGCATAAAGTCAGCTGGGAGAGCTTGAACCAGTCACTTTCTGTTAACCCTAGAAAGGAGACTATGGCAAAACACTCCTGGGGAAAAAAAAAAGCTTTGTCAAGAAAAGTAGAGGGGCTTGTCCAGAGGGTTCCAGAAAATCAGACACGATGGAACAAAAGAAAAAAAAATCCTAACACATCTCTTTGCCTCTTTGTCTGCCTCGCTATCTGTCTCTCTCTCTGTCTCTGTCTCTGTCTGTCTCTCTCTGTCTGTCTCTCTCTTTATAATGTCTGTTTGTCTGTCTATCTGTCTGTCTGTCTGTCTCTCTCTCTCTATCATCTATCTATCTATCTATCTATCTATCTATCTATCTATCTATCTATCTATCTATCTATCATCTATCTATCTCTCATAAGTTGTGAATGCTCCAACACTGGAAGTTTTTAAGAAGAGGTTGGATAGCCATTTGTCTGAAGTGGTGTAGGGTTTCCTGCCTAAGCAGGGGGTTGGACTAGAAGACCTCCAAGGTCCCTTCCAACTTTGTTATTATATTATCTATCTATCTATCTATCTATCTATCTATCTATCTATCTATCTATCTATCCATCCATCCATCCATCTATCTATCTATCTATTCATCTAGCTAACTAGCTAACTAGCTATGTATCATATCTATCATCTATCCATCATCTAAAAAAAGAAAAAATAAAGCATGAGATCATATACCCCATGAATCTTGGCTGTTTAAAAAAAAAATCAATGGCCAGTTGAAAAGATATTGTTTGTTTTTAATAAATTATATATGTTATATAATTTACACACACACACACACACACACACACAAAATACCTCACCCACTCACACATGTTTTCAAGTAGTACTCATTAATGATCCTATCTGCAGCATGTGTTTTGATATGGGCTGTGTTTCAGAGGGCTATTTTAAGGGGCAAATCTGCTTTCCCCCCCCACTTTCTTAAGGAAGTTTTCTAATGCCGCCTACTCTTGATGATGCAGTCAATCTAATACAGGTTTGGCATCATTTGGCTTGCAAAAGAATCCTGAAATAAATTAAGCACCAGATGGTCAAGCTGCAAATATAGTTTGCAGAATTTTAACGAATGTCATCAATCATGTGGAATATCAATCCTTCCATTCCCCACCATCAAGTCAGAGCTGAAGAAGCTTCTTGGATGAGAAGCGAAACATCTTCAAAGAAAAAAAACAACAACAAGAAAATCCAGTTGCCTCCTGAAAAAGCACCTTTGGGACAATCATGACCTAGATGACTGAGAATCTCTACAGATTTTCATTGCTGGAGGTTTTGAGGTTCTGTCTGAAACGGCATAGGGTCTCCTGCTTGAGCGGGGAGGTTGGACTCGATGACCTTCCAGGTCCCTTCCAGCTCTATTCTGATTGATGCTGACTCTATAAACCACTTAGTGAGTGCTGTAAACCACTGTGAAGCAGTATATACTGTACACCTAAGTGCTATTGCTATTGCTAAAGGTAAAAGTTCCCCTCGCAAATATGTGCTAGTCGTTCCCAACTCTAGGGGGCGGTGCTCATCTCCGTTTCAAAGGCGAAGAGCCAGCGCTGTCCGAAGACGTCTCCGTGGTCATGTGGCCGGCATGACTCAACGCCAAACGCACATGGAACGCTGTTCCCTTCCCACCAAAGGTGGTCCCTATTTTTCGACTTGCATTTTTTTACGTGCTTTCGAACTGCTAGGTTGGCAGAAACTGGGACAATCACAGGAGCTCACCCCATCACGCGGCACTAGGGATTCAAACCGCTGAATTGCCGACCTTTCGATCAACAAGCTCAGCGTCTTCGCCGCTGAGCCACCGCGTCCCTATTGCTATTGCTACTCCTGCATTATTTAAAGAAAACAACTGGAATATGTCCATGGCCATGTCATCTCCAGATGTCAAGTGTAACTCAAGAGAGTCTTTACTGTGTAGATTCTCCAGAGAGCTCCTTATCCATCTTGGAGCCTTCTAAGTCTGAGCAAATGTCGTTTGTGTTAACATCACTTGTAAATAATATAATCAAGTACTTTCACGGGGAGATGGAAAAGGTCTTTGAGATAAGCTTCTTATTATAGATGAAAATGAGCGGACTCGCTTTTCTTTCCCTTCTTGATCTTGCCGAGACTCTAATCACAAACAAGATGAAAACCCAAATCAAAATAATAATAATTTAAAAAAAAAGAACACCTTTTCCTTGAAGGAAAAAAAAAATATGGAAGAAATTGATAGGAAAAAAAAATTATGAATGTATCTTAGGATAGAACTGTTTATGCTGCCTTGAACGATGTCAGTCAAACAAATCAAATTGTTGAATTTGCTAATTACTCTTGAACTGGGAACAAGGGGGCTGATCACCTCCAATGATATATGACTGAATCAGAATATGGGTTTCACATATTTTTACCACCGGTTCACCGCACATGTGCCCGGCCTTCTGTGTATGCACTTTGCTCGCGTGCGCGCCTTCCGCGAATGCACACGGCCTCAAAAACATGACTAAATCGGACGACATAGTGCCGGGACAGTCCCACCCACGATCACCGGTGCAAACCGGCTGAAGACTACCACTGGACTGAATAGGAAATACTATATAGCAGCGATGGCTAACCTTTTAGCCATCACGTGCCAAAAGCGGGGGGAGTGCGGAGGGGTCACACACGCATGTGTCCATACCCATAATGCTATGTGCCCCGCACCTTGCTCATTCACGCATGACCCCAGGTTCTCCCCAGGTTCCAGAGCCTTTCTAGGACCCGGGGGGGCAAAAATGGCCTTCCCCACTCCCCAGAGGCCCTCCAGAGGCTGGAAACGGACTGTTTGCTGACTTCTGGTCCCACCGGAAGGCCCATTTTTCACTCTTCCCAGGCTCCAGAGCCTTTCTAGGAGCCTGGGGAGGGCAAAAACAACCTTCCCCAACCGCCTGGAGGCCCTCCGGAGGCCAGAAAAGGCCTGTTTGCTTGACCAAAAGGCCCAAAAATCACTTGTCTGGTGTGCTCATGCACGCCAGAGCTGAGCTCGCGTGCCCACCGATATGGGAATGTGTGCCATAGGTTCGCCATCACAGCTATATAGTCTCTCTCTCTCTCTCTCTCTCTCTCTCTCTCTCTCTCTCTCTCTCTCTCTGAAAAGTGTAAGAAGAAAAAAGAAAAGAAAGAAAGAAAGAAAGAAAGAAAGAAAGAAAGAAAGAAAGAAAGAAAGAAAGACAACAAACAGACAGATAGCAAAGGAAGGAAGGAAAGAAAGAAGGAGGAAAGAAAAAAAGAAAGAAAGAAAGGCTTGTAGTTATTTTGGATTTTTTTTTTTAAAAAAAAAATTAAAATAGCATCCAGGCATTCAACTCTATAAATAGCCCATTATGAGAGATCATTTGCAGGGTTTCTCTATTTCAGCTCCTATTCCAGCAAGGCTCACCCATCATAACTAGGAAATTATGCCTTCATCAAAATAGTACAACTTGTTTGTCTTGCCCATGGTTGTCTGTTTCTGCTGACATTAGCTCTGTAGTCTTTGCTTCTTCTCATCCTAGTGGAAAGTCAAGGCAACATGAAAATGACACCTACTCTTTTGTAGAAATTCAAGAAGAACAGCTCAAAGAGTTGGGGAAAGGGTTTTACTGTCCGTTGTCATCATTAAAGTCCTCTAATCCAACCCCCTGCTGAAGCGGGAGACCCTATACCAGGGATGGTGAACCTTTTAGACACCGAGTGCCCAAATTGTGCATATTTATTTATTTAATTCAATTTGTATCCCGCCCTTCTCCTAGTGGACTCAGGGCGGTACACAGCCAGAACGAAAACACATACCAATAAAAAATTTAAAATTTTTAAAAGAATTCTATAACTGTGGCCCAAAATTTAAAACATTCAAACTAAAACCCATTGACAATTTAAAAAGCTAAAAAAAGCTAAAAAGGGGAGGGGGGTTCACGCCAGCCCTGCTTGTTGGAAAAGAAAAGTTTTCAGGGCACGGCGAAAGATCCGGAGATCCGATATCCTACCTATCTCCGGGGCAAATAGTTCCAGAGGGCCGGAGCTGCCACAGAGAAGGCCCTCCCCCTCGGGGTCGCCAGCCGACATTGCCTGGCTGACGGCACCCTGAGGAGTCCCTCTCTGTGGGAGCGTACTGGCCGGTGGGAGGCTATTGGCGGCAGAAGGTGGTCCCGCAAATACCCAGGTCCCATGCCATGAATGCCATATGAATGCCCAAACTAAACAGTGTGTGTAGATGTGTGAATGTGTGCCTCAGAAGTGGGTTTCAGCAGGTTCTGACCAGTTCTGGAGAACCGGTAGCGGAAATTTTGAGTAGTTCGGAGAACCGATAGTAAAAATTCTGACTGGCCCCGCCCCCATCTATTCTCCTGCTTTCTGAGTCCCAGCTGATTGGCAGGAAATGGGGATTCTGCAGTAACCTTCCCCTGGATTGGGGAGGGAATGGAGATTTTACAGCATCTTTCCCCTGCCACGCCCACCAAGCCATGCCACGCCCACCAAGCCACACCTACAGAACCGGTAGTAAAAAAATTTGAAACCCACCACTGGTGTGCATGCGTGGACATGTACGCACACATGCGTGGACATGCGTGCATGCGCAGCAGAAACCCGAAGACCAGCTGGCTGGAGGGAGGTGGGGCATCCCAACACTGGCAGCACAGCAAGAGGTAACATCTTTTCCTTTCGTGAGCTTCTGTTTCATTGTTTGCAGGGCCTGGGGCAACAGCGCGCATGTCAGCATGCCACCTCTGGTATGTGTGCCATAGGTTCGCCATCACAACCCTTTACCATTTCAGCCAAATGGTTGTCCAATCTCTTCTTAAAAGCCTCCAGAGATGAAGCACCCACAATTTCTGAAGGCAAGCTGTTCCATTGATTACCATATTTTTCGGAGTATAAGATGCACCTTTTTCCCCTAAAAAAAGGGTGAATTATATTCTGAATGTAGCCCTTGCAAATGGAGATTTCAGAGGCTGAAAGAAGCCTCTGAAAGAAGCTTCAGAAAAAAAGCCTCAGAAACGAAGCTTCAGGAAAAAAAGCCTCCAAACAGAGCTTCAGAAAAAAGCCTCCAAACAGAGCTTCAGAAAAAAAAACCTCTGAAAGGCTTTTATCTAAAATAATATGGCAAGCAACAAAAGAAGAATCAGTAAAGGTTCTAACCAAACTATGCTAACAAATCTGGAGAATGACACAATAACCAACAGATCGGAAGAGGTTAATCTACGTACCAATACCAAAGAAAGGAGATTGAACAGAGTACAGATAGTCCTTCAGAATAAAAGCCTCTGAAAGAAGCTTCAGGAAAAAAGCCTCCAAACAGAGCTTTAGGAAAAAAAAAGCCTTTTTTTCTGAAACTCTGTTTTGGAGGCTTTCAGAGGCAGAAAAAAAAAAGGCAAGACACAGAGCTCACAACCAATGAACCTGTTGCTAAAATTCACCTCTGGGAACTGCTGATTGGGGGTATTCCGGGAGGCCGATCCACGCACCAATCAGGTTTTTTTCTTATTTTCCTCCCCAAAAACTAAGGTGCGTCTTATACTCCAAAAAATACGGTAATTGTCCTCACTGTTAAGAAATCCTTAATTCCAAGTTGCTTCTCTCTTTGATTAGTTTCCATCCATTGTATCTTGTCCTCCTCTTTGTGGCAGCCCCTCAAATACTGGAATACTGCTGTCATATCCCCCCTTCTTTTCCTCTAGACTAGCTATACCCAATTCCTGCAACCGTTCTTCATACATTTTTGTCTCCAGAACCTTAATCTTCTTAGTTGCTCTTCTCTGCACTTTTTTCAAAGTCTCAACATCTTTTTTGTAATGTGGTGACCAAAACTGGATACAGTATTCCAGGTGTGGCCTCACTAAGACTTTATAAAGTGGTACTAATACTTCACAGGATTTTTGATTCTGCAGTAGTGGCCAAAATTGTGGAAACCTTTTGGGAAAAGTGTATTTTCTAAAACTAGCTAATAACACCACTTTTTTTTTGCAGTAGTACCATAAAATTATATATCAATGGAAAGATAATTTAATCAAGAACGTAATGCCATAACTTTGATGAAGGATTTGCTATTCGAATAACAGATACAGTATAAAGAAGTAAAGTGAAACATGTAGGAAAAACGAGGACAAAAATTATCACCATAGAAAAAATGAGATATACAAAAATTATCACCATGTCAGTTAATACTTCATTGGGTAACCTTTAGAATGAATGACGGCCTTACAATGTCTTCCCATGGAGTGAACCAAGCCTTTTAGTTCTGCAGCTGTTATAGTTAAGGTGACCAGACGTCCCGCTTTTGGCGGGACAGTCCCGCTTTTGAGCAATTTGTCCCGTGTCCTGCGGCGTTTTAAAAAAGTCCCGATTTTTCATTCTGCCTCCTGGTTCCCGGCTGCCTCCTGAATCCCCGCTGATGGCTAGAGGGAAAAAACCTGTTTAAACTCTTGCCGCGGGGCTTCAAAGGGCCGCCCTACGTTAATTAGCTCGGCTTCCCCCTCTCAGCTGATTTGCACAGGGCTCTGCTCTTGCTAAATTGCTCAGTTTTTTTTTCCTCTTTGTGCAAACCAAGCTCAAAACGAAACTGAAAGTAAAACAGGCTGTTGGCTTTGCGGTTTGCTTGCAACGTTGGAAAATTAGGCAGCAGATTTATTTTCCTTTTCCTCACCAAAAAAGGTAAGTGCAAACAATGGAAAATTATTTAGGGCAAAAGAGGAGAGTTCAAGATTTTAAAACACAAAAGAAAAAAAAGCTCTTTTTAACTAGGGAATTGTAATAATTGAGATATTATTAATTGTATACTGTGTTGAAAGCAGAAATGGTTAAGTTGTGGTTTGGAGGAATATATGGGGGAAATTATTTGGTTTATTATTATTGGTAAGTATAATTAATTGATTTGTAAGAAATTGGATTGCATGGAAATAATTGGAATATTCATGTTCATATTGATTAATATACAAAAAAGATAGTTATATAACTAATTGATTTATATTAAAATGTTGAATTTGTATTAAACAACTGTATTACATAATTACATAATTAACCAATGTGAGGATGGATATAAAAATAGATGACAATGGGAAGGGTATAAAATAGAATAGAAGGGAAAAATTGAATTTGATTAAGATTAGAGATGAGGATGAAGGGTAAAATTGTTTTTTTAAAAAAATAGATGAGGAATAAATATGGCAAAAAGGAAATATAGAAATTGTAAATTTAATTGAAATGACTAAACACTGTTTAAATTTGTGAACCAGCCAAATATTCTGTTCAAAGAAAATACATTGTATGTATGTGTGTTTCTAATTATTGCTATTTATTCATATTTGTTCTCTTTTATTCTTTAAAGTTTAACAATTCATTCTTTATCTTAATATCTTTATATTTGTTTGGGGTTGGCTTTCTTCCCTTTCATCTTTTTTATTGTACAGCAATCTTTCTCCTCAAACCTACCACCTCTCTTTTCTTTCCTTCTTACTTTCTCTTCCCCCCCTCTTCTTCTCCTCCCTACTTCCTCTTCCTTTCTCCTTCTCCTCCTCTCTTCCTCCCTCTCTTAACCGTCACTCCTACTCTAATTTCCCTTCCCTTCCTTCATCCCTCTCTATTACTGTATCCTTTTATGCATATGGACTACTCAGAGGGCTGAAAAAGTTATTTTTGACTGGTCCTCGCACTTTTGACCAGTCCTCGAACTTACGACTGTCCTCACATTTTACATTTTTGCCCTATCTTGTCATCATGGTGAAGAGAAGCAGTTGTGAAATGAGTGACATGGTTGTTAAGAATGCTGCACGGGCATAAATGTGAGGATGGTCATAAGTGTGAGGACCAGTCAAAAGTGCGAGGACCTGTCAGAAATGACTTTTTTCAGCCCTCTGGTTAGTCCTTTTGTGCATATGGACTACTCAGAGGGCTGAAAAAGTTATTTTTGACTGGTCCTCGCACTTTTGACCAGTCCTCGAACTTACGACTGTCCTCACATTTTACGTTTTTTGCCCTATCTTGTCATCATGGTGAAGAGAAGCGGTTGTGAAATGAGTGACATGGTTGTTAAGAATGCTGCACGGGCATAAATGTGAGGATGGTCATAAGTGTGAGGACCAGTCAAAAGTGTGAGGACCTGTCAGAAATGACTTTTCAGCCCTCTGAGTAGTCCCTATACACACAGCCATGGCCACCCGGTCACATGACCAGCTAGCCACGCCCACCCAGTCACATGGCCTCCAAGCCACGCCCACACAATAAGCCACGCCCACAATGGTGTCCTTCTTACCAATGTTAAAATCTGTTCACCTTACCCTATACACATAGCCATGGCCACCCGGTCACATGACCAGCTAGCCACGCCCACCCAGTCACATGACCAGCTAGCCACGCCCACAAAATAAGCCACGCCCACAATGTCCCTCTTTACCAATGTTAAAATCTGGTCACCTTAGTTATAGTGTGAAACCAAGATTGAAGGATGGCTTCTATTAACTGGGTTTTATTGCTGGGTTGCTTCTGACTAACAAGTTTCTTTAGTCGGCTCCATAGATTTTTCCATTGGGTTAAGGTCTGGGCTATTCCCAGGCCATTCCAGCAGTGGAATAGGATTATTTTGAAACTCCCCCCCCAAAAAAATGGTGTTATTAGCCATTAAACCTCAAAAATAGACTTTTCCCAAAAGTTTTCCACAATTTTGGCCACTACTATATGCTCACTTTTGGTGTAGTGTGAAAAAAGTGTTGTGTATTGTCAAACATGAAGGATCCAGACTTGAATTTAAATCTGAGCCCACCTTGATTTCAGAGGATCTAAAATTCCCACTGCCTTGACATAAGCAGGTGGAATAAAGGATAAAGATTTCTTTCTTTCTTGACATCAACCAACGCAATTTGCATACACTTGTCAAATGTGGTTGTGTTTTCTTTTTGCCTTTCTTTTTGGCGCATTAAAAACTAAAAAATATTTTAGGGGTGGATGGATGTGACTGCAGTTTATAAGTGTTTGTTTGGTTGTTAGCTTCTCAATGAAGATACATAAAACTAAATAGTCCATTATGGTTTAATTAGACAGCCATTAGAAAACAAGAAAATTGCTAATGAAAGCAGTTATAACTAAGAAAGTGCAGATTTGCACAAAAAAATCCCACAACTCACACAAAATACACACTGTAGATATTTGGAAATATCTTAGCAAAAGTGATGACTCCTTAAGGATTTTGATCTTCCAATTAATAGATTTTGGACCTTATCCGCCCTTTAATTATGCAGAATTATGAACATCTCACTAGAGGAAAGTCATTAATGTATCATTTGGTCTGAGACGGCTTGTTATACATTTTTGGAGCACTTTTTTTTCTACACCTGAACTCATTCTCCACCATCTGTTTTTCTTTCTCTCCTTCTCTCTCTCTCTCTCTCTCTCTCTTTAAGCAATAAACTTTCAAATTTTCATTAACCTTCAGTGTAGGTCTTCTGGAATTGAACCTCCCTTCTGTCGCCTTAAAGGGTAATTACCTGCTAACTGTTAAAGCGGCTCTGGTCTTTTTTTTTTCCCCCTATCATGAACAATTTGAACAATAAGACACATTGCTGTCAATGAAAGTCCAGCTTCTAAATTGACTTGAAAAGATTTTGGCATAAAGGAAGCTCATCCTGGTGTCTCCTTACAAACAAAATCGGTAGGTTAATCTCCTCCGAAGGTTAAAAAAAAAAGAAAAGTTTTCTTTGCTGCGAGAAAACTTTTGGTTTATTTCTTTATCAAAGGGGAAACCCCTACTGAATTTTTCTTCCTGAAGAACATCTGCACAACTAAAGCTGTGGACTAAATGCTTGAGCTTTTTTAGCTGTGAGTTATATGTGTAGATAGGTATATAGATGATAGAAGACAGACAGACAGACAGACAGATAGGTGGATGGATAGATAGATAGATGAGAGATGAGAGATAGGTGAATAGGTGGATATGTGGATAGATGGATGGATGGATGGATGGATGGATGGATGGATGGATGGATGGATAGATAGATAGATTGATAGATAGACTGATAGATGATAGATGATAGATAGGTGGATATGTGGATATGTGGATAGATGGATAAATGGATGGATGGATGGATGGATTAGATGGATGGGTGGATGGATGGATGGATGGATGGATGGTTAGGTGGGTAGGTGGATAGGTGGATAGATGGATGGATGGATGGATGGATGGATGGATGGATGGATGATTAGGTAGATAGGTGGATAGGTGGATAGGTGGATAGGTAGATAGATAGATAGATAGATAGATAGATAGATAGATAGATAGATAGATAGATAGATAATGGATGGGTACATGGATACATGGATAGATAGATGGATGGATAGATAGATAGATAGATCGGTGCCCACCGATATGGCTCTGTGTGCCACCTGTTGGACACATGCTATAGGTTCGCCATCACGTGTTTAGGGTTTCCTGCCAGAGTAGGGAGTTGGACTAAAAGATCTCCAAGGTTCCTTCCAACTCTGTTATCCTGTTATTCTGTAGAAAAATGTCACCCAATGGTGTCATTTGTCACTGAGTAACACCCCCGCTCATGAAGTGCTACCCCCACACTCACTCACCAAAAAACACACACTCCTTTTTCTTTACTAGTTATTCAAATATGTTTCTGAATGTCCTTAGATCGGTGTTTCTAAATCATGGGAACTCCAAGTTGTGTGGACTTCAACTCCCAGAGTTCCCCAGTCAACATTCTGGTTGAAGAACTCTGGGATTTGAAGTCCATACATCTTAAAACTTGCCAGGAATGAGGATGCAGTATATTCCAACTATGGAAGCAAAATGTGAATTTTGCTTTGGTTTTTCTCTCCTGATTGCAGCCATTCCCCACCCCCACCCCCACATTTAAGGGTGTACAATCCTCCTCAGGTTTGTATTTCAATATGCTTTTCCTAATATGTGCAGGAATTTCCCTGATACAATGCAGTTTGCATGCTATTGGCACAAGCGTGCAAAGCTGTAGATTTCTAATGAACAGGAGATTCACTGCAAAATTGAGAAAATTAAGACTATTTGGTATAATTGCAATGTTGGTTTAGATTCAGAGTAGTAAAGTAAAAGTAAAGGAGTCCCTGCAGATTTTACTCTGTTAGCCGTTGCCAGCTATAGGTGCTCATCTCTGTTTCAAGGCCATTGAGCCAGCGTGAAGATAGTATAGCCTTTATTGTCATTGTACATCATGTATAAAACGAAAGATGTTTCCACAGTTGTACAGAACACAGTTACCTTCCCACCGAAGTGGTACTTATTTATCTACTTGCTTCAAGGTTTTGGTTACCACCTTTAAAGTGCTCCATGGCTTAGGACCTGGGTACTTGTGGGACCGCCTACTACCACCAATAGCCTCCCACCAGCCGGTACGCTCCCATAGAGAGGGGCTCCTCCGGGTGCCGTCAGCCAAACAATGCCGACTGGTGGCCCCCAGGGGGAGAGCCTTCTCTGTGGGAGCACCTACTATCTGGAACGAGCTCCCCCCAGATATATGGAGGATCCCGGATCTGCGCACCTTCCACCGCGCTTTAAAGACCTTACTATTTCACCAGGCGGGCCTGGCCTAATTTTCTCCCTCTTTTATAAAAGATTTTTAATTTTTAAATATCTTTTAGTATTTTATACATTCAATTTTAAATTGGTTTTAAAAGTTTGGGGTTTTAAATTTGTCAGGGCCAAAATTATTTAATTTGATTTTATTCTACTTTTAAATTTTGTATGTATGTGTTTTATTGTTTGGCTGTGCACCACCCTGAGTCCTTCGGGAGGAGGGCAGTATAGAAATCAAATCAAATAAATAAAATAAATTTGCATGCCTTTGAACTGCTAGGTTGGCAGGAGCTGGAGCGAAGATGGGAACTCACCCCATCGCATGGTGCTCGGGTCTCAAACCAACAAGCCCAGTGTCTTCACTGCTGAGCCACCACGCCTCCCCTAGATTCGCAGTAAGAATACATGATTCAGGGAAGCTCAGTGTGATCCAAACAAATTTGTCCCTTATTCTTCTTAGGCTTCTGAAAGAAAACATCCCCCGGATTGTTTTCATACACCGCGTTTGACACTCTGCTCGGAGGCCTGTGCAGATTCGGAGAAGTTTGCAGAATTCATTAAGTAAGTGCTTGACTCAGGTCTCTTGAAGTTGTGTTGTCTCAACTTTGGAATTTGTAATTCATTGTGAGTCTTCCTGAGTAACTTAGAGCCATTGTATCAGTTTGACATTTTAGTTGGGGGAAGTAAATAAGATAAATGGTGACACGGAGACACCCTCCGGGTGTGTGCACATGTTAATATTAATGTCTCCATGTCTCAGGAGAGCTGTTGGCACCACATACCACACATTCATCAGCAACGTCCTGTGCAGAATTTTGACAACCTAAGGAGCGAGTAGATTAAAAGTGCTCCAAAGATTCTGCATATTTCTTGCCCAGAAAGTATTGTTGGCATTCATTTGTTTCCCATCTCTGTTGGTTTTGCTACAAGATCTGCAATGAATAAAACATGGACAAACACACAAACATTGATTTGCAATTTGCCCAACACACACATTTTTTTATGTACACTCGCTGATAACCCGACGTTGCCCGGGTATTTATTTATCCCAATCCTGTATTAGACAGGAAGAGCAACTTCACCCTGAGCCCTGATTTCAGTGAGAATTAAATTAGTTAAAAAAAATTTCCCTGTGCCCCCAGAAGCATCAAGTAAAATGATACCACCTTGTTGTTTTGCTAGCTGATCCATGATCATTTGGCATGCTTTTTTCTGATCTTGATTTGGAAGTGGCTTCTTGTAGTTCTTTTCTCGTATGTAATCTGTGTGAAGTATGTCGTGTCGGTCTCGTAGTGGTGCAGGCAGGCTGAGTTGCAGTAATGTTTTATTGATCATCAAAGCCTTGTTGAAAATGTCTGGACCAAACGTAATTTCTAATGTTGGATTTTTCCTCTTACCAGAGAGAGCCCCTTGTGGACTACTGTGAAGACTTTACCATGGCAACTCCACTGTGCTGTACAGTAGAAGCCATTTAAGGAAGTCCAGTAGAAGCCATTTTAAGGCACAACATGCTGTATCTTAACAGAATACACCCCCCCCCAAAGGGTGTTAGGGGTGTCTTGCCCCCACAGTATTTCTTTCCAGAGAGTAAGTCATCTGTGTACCAAGTTTGGTTGAAATGGCTCGAGGCATTCCAGAGTTATGCTGGAACATACATACACACACACACATCCATTTTTTCTTTATTTAAGATTAGCAGCTATATTTTACCGGGACACTTAATATATACCCAGCTATGTTCATGCTTGCAAAAGAAAGAAGAGGACTTTTTCACTGACAGAGGGTTGCAGGAGGCCATCGCAGCCAAAAACAGAGCTCAGGAGCCCGTTTTTGCTGGCAGATCACTTGGGCCAACACAGGCATCCCCAACATGAGTGATGCCAAGCTGCTCACCCCGACCCTGGCCATGCCCATCCTGCCCCCCCAAGGTCAAACACAATCCTGATGTGGCCCTCAACGAAATTGAGTTTGACACCCCTGGTATAGAATCTTCTGCTTGAGCAGGGGGGTGGATTAGAAGACCTCCAAGGTCCTTTCCAACCCCATTATTCTATGTTCTTTCTCACTCCCCCCATCCAGCTTGGGACTATGCAGTCATTTAGAATAGAATGGAATGGAATGGAATGGAATGGAATGGAATGGAATGGAGTGGAGTGGAGTGGAGTGGAGTGGAGTGGAGTAGAGTAGAGTAGAGTAGAGTAGAATAGAATAGAATAGAATAGAATAGAATAGAATAGAATAGAATAGAATAGAATAGAATAGAAAATATGAAATGGAATAGAATAGAATAGAATAGAATAGAATAGAATAGAATAGAATAGAATAGAATAGAATAGAATAGAATAGAATAGAATATATGGAATGGAATGGAATGGAATGGAATGGAATAGAATAGAATAGAATAGAATAGAATAGAATAGAATAGAATAGAATAGAATAGAATAGAATAGAATAGAATAGAATAACAGAGTTGGAAGGGACCTTGGAGGTCTTCTAGTCCAACCCCCTGCTTAGGCAGGAAACCCTACACCACTTCAAACAAAAATTTAATCTAGGCCTCTTTCTGGGAAGACCCTGCCTTATCTAAACCAGAGTTCTCCAACCCTTCCCCTTCTATGGACCAGCGATGTAGGGGAGGGAGACAGGGGATGGTGCCACGTGAGTGGCAGGCAAATGTGTATGTGCACCACTCAATTTCTGCAAGTGGCAGGCATGAGCACCTACCACTCATGGAAATGGAGCACATGTGTACAACCTTGTCAGCTGCTCACGCAAGTGGGGATTTCCATGTACGTGCTCACCAGCCACTTCTGTGGCCCAGTTCTAAATGGTTCAAGACCCTGGGGGTTGGGGACCCCTTGTCTAAACTCTCTCCTACAGGTCTTCTGGGTTCCCATTCCATCACAAATACTGCAGAAGAGAAGGTGTAAAGGAATTATTTATTTATTTATTTATTTATTTATTTGGCAAGCATATATAAGATAACAGGTAAAAGTATAAACATAATTTGAATACATGAAAAGAGTATGAGTAAAAAGGAATATTAGGACACGGACGGTAGGCACACTGGTGTACTTATGCATGCCCCTTATCTGCTGTATTCGAGAATTGGTCAAGCAAATGTTTTGTATGCTCTAGTTAGTAGTACAACATTACCAGAGAAGAAGCTACGCAAGATTAGGTTAACAACTCTTAATGCCTTTTTGGCAATGTTGTTACAGTGGGCTCGGGCTCTTAGATCTTTAGAAATAAGTACTCCAAGGTCCTTGACAGAGTGAGGGTCATCTACAAGGTCATGTCGATCTAATTTGTATTTTATGTTTTGATTTTTATTTTTTTTTGCCAATGTGCAAGACAGAGCATTTGTTGGTTGAGATTTGAAGTTGCCACTTGTTAGACCAATCTGGCACATAGTCAAGGTCTTTTTGAAGGGTAGTTGTATTGTCAATGGTGTTGAAAAGTTTGACATCATCAGCGAAGAGAACACAGTTGCTTTTAATATGATCGCAAAGGTCATTTATGTAAAGTATGAAGAGTGCTGGACCTAAAACACTGCCTTGGGGAACACCGCTATTAAACAGGTACAGGATTTGATAGAACGCTTCCTATTTTGACCACTTCTTGTCTGTTTGACAGGAAGGCAGCTATCCATTCATGTAGGAGTCTAGAAATGCCATAGGGTTTTAGTTTTAGAAGTAATTTGTTGTGTTCCACTGAGTCAAAGGCTTTACAGAAGTCTATGTAAATTGCATCTATTGCTTTGCCCTGATCAAGATGTGTAGTCCATATGTTTTTGCAATGTAATAGTTGTAGTTTACAGGATAAAGTTTTTCTGAAACTAAATTGTTTGTTGGAGAGTAGGTTGTTTGTCTCTAGGTGGCGGGTAATAGATTGGTTAATGATTGATCCCATGACTTTGCTCCAATTGTTCTGAAGGAGTATATGAATCAAACTAATATTGGCTATTTGCTTTTATTATGAATTGCTTATGCTACTATATAATTGTTAGTGATTAAACCAATATTTCCTGTTTGTTTCTGATATGACATACTGCTAGAAATCATTTGTTATGAATTGAGCTTTGTTATTGGCTCCTGGTTATAGTATTATATATTGTCAGAAATTAGTTATTAGGAATTATTTCTAGCTTAGTAAATGGTAACTTTAATACTGGTTGGCATTAGTACAAAGTTTGCTATCTTGCTTCTGTGTCTCACTTCTATTCTTGGTTTCAAAGCTAGGCACATCCTTGAAAATATAGAAGAAACTGTTACCCAGGAATATCAGGCCCCATAGATAAAGGAACCAGAGTAGGGAGTTTTCCTTCCCCCATAAATTCTGAATCCTGAAAGCATTTTGCTGAATAAACAACTTGGCCAGGGAGAGAAACCGCCCCTACACAAGACTATAGGAATGCTCCATAGATAAGGTGGACAGAGACAGAGGCCAAAACAAAGAATGCTTTCAAGATCACATTGGTAACAAACCTTTGTCTCTGATTGGGTAAACTTTGTTTCTATCAGGCGTAAAATCAGGGGTGGGGGTTCGCAGGGGTTCGGGAGAACCTCTAGCTAAGATTCTGTGCAGTATGGAGAACCCCCAAATCCCACTGGCTGGCCCCACCCACCCCTCCCCTCCCAGGAGTTCCCATGTGCCCCATTTTGGATGCAGATAAGTGTAGGGCATGCACGGAAGCTTAGGGAGGGTGAAAAACGGGCCTACTGGAAGTTTGGGAAGGCTGGAAACGGGCCCATTCCCCACCTCCAGAAGGCCTCTGGAGCCTGGGGAGGCCATTTTCGCCCTCCCAAAGGTTCAAGGAAAGCCTCCAAAGCCCAAGGAGGGCAAAAATGCCCCCCCCCCCATGGTGCAGGAGGCCAACTAGGCCACACGTCCACCATGGCCATGCCCACTCAGCAACCAGGCAGAGAACCCCTTGCTAAATTTTTTGAAGCCCACCCCTGCGTAAAATATATATAATACTCTGAGCCACGCTTGCAGAGGAGTGGCTATTCCTTACATGCATTTTGTCTGTATTTTTTGGATATAGTTTTGTCACCCAGCCTTTGATCTATCCCCGTCTACACACATAAACAAACACAGCCAGCTGAGGGTTAAGAAAGTTTTTGGCACGCACACAGGTCATTATCTCAAACTTGGCAACAATATAAGCACTGTCTGCCAAGAGTTTTTACTGCAACAGATAACGTAAAATTACATACGCATTGCAAATAGTCCAGCAAAACAATATCCCTTCGGCAGCTTCAGACGTTGTTCAAGTGACTAGCCAGAGTTAGTTTTTGTTCATCACAGATTTTTACTAGCCACCACCCTCTCTTATATAGTCTCTGGGGTGTGGTCCAGTGACTCAGCTATAATCCCTAGCGCGCCTCCTTAACTGCTGCAACCGTTTATCACGCCTTTGTTGGCGTGCATCCAAGAATGACGGCTCTCCTTCCTCGCCCTCATCAGAGACACCTGGCTCCTGGCCAATCTTCCCTTCCTCGGCCGGCACCTGAGGCAGTGCCAGAGGGGAGGGGCCTGGAGAGAGAGGCCTGGCTGACTCCTCTCCCTCTTGTTCGGAGCCTTCTTCCTCCGATGAGATAGGCTCAGAGGGCGGGGCCACAACAGCCTTTTTCCTTTGGCCATCAATAACAAGCTACTATTTTTTTGCAAGCCTCGTCTGGAGTCTCACTCTCTTTGGCATCTCAGTGGCTCGGGGAAACTTCTGGGACCTTATACAGTTCCATATCTTTTATATGTTTGTATCTTATTTTATATCTGATTATATCTTGTTTTATATGTTTATATCTGTCTAAACAGAGGCATAGAATCAGATTCATGTGAAGTATTAGTACCGCTTTATAAAGTCTTAGTTAAGGCCACCACTGGAATACTGTATCCAGTTTTAGTCACCACATTACAAAAAAAAAAAGATGTTGAGACTTTGGAAAAAGTGCAGAGAAGAGCAACTAAGATGATTAAAGGCCTGGTAACAAAAACAGATGAAGAAGGAATTGGGTTTGGCCAGTCTAGAGAAAAGAAGGACTAAACATGATAGCTGTCTTCCAGTATTTTTTTTTTTAATCAAAGTTTTTTATTTTTATTTCTCATAAAACATATATAAATGTACAATCTCTTTAACCATTCTTATCACACATATTATCTTTTGGTTTCCATATTGCTTCATTCTTCATCCTAAAGCTTCAAAATACATTCGGAGTTGCTCTTCTACCATTCCATATCCCCCTTCTTCCACAACAACCCTTCCTCTCCTTCTCTCCTCTTACCCTTCTGTTAAGGATATTGGTGTTGTGTTACCAACCAGCAGAGTAAATGCACAAGGAAACATTGCTGAGAGCAATGAATAAGAGATATGCAAACTGGTTTATCAAAAGCTTACTTTATAGTAGAAAAATAGTCTCATAATCTTTAAACAAATTCCAAGTCTTTGCCAGTTAAATCAGTCCAGTGATACAAAATCTTCTTACCAAACAAACAGTCGTTGGTTAGAATAACAAATTCACTCTGGTTCACAAACCACGATGGTAGCAGATCCATCAAACGATGATTAGCAAAATGTTAGCAACTCCTCACTATGGCAGCTTATCATCAACTGAATAAGTTACAGTACCTTGCTTAAATACTCTCACAACCAGTTATTACCTAATTACAGCATGACTCAGCATTAAAGCCTTAAAGTTACACAATAGATATTCATATTAAAGTCACAGAACACATATATTGCCTGGACAACTTGTTAGGCTCAAACCATATCCTAACACCTTCTCTCCCTTCTTCTATTCTTTTCAGCTTTCTTCTTTCCTCCTCTCCTTCCCTTCCTCTCCTTCCCCTTCCTTCCCCCACTCCTCCCTTCTTCCTCCCTTTCTAACCTTCTCTCCTACTCTTATTTCCCCCTCCCTTTCTTCCTCTCCTTTTCACTTTCTTCTCTCTCTCTCTTTTCCTCCCTTCTCCTTTCTCCTTCCTACCTGTCCCTCTACTCCTCTCTTCCTTCCCTCGCCATTGTTGTGTCCATTTTCAATTCAATATTCTGTCAAGATGGTATTCGATCTTAGATTTACCCACATTTTCCTTTCAATTACTTTTCTATTTTGCTGGTTAGTATTCCAGTATTTGAGGGGCTGCCACAAAGAAGCGGGAGTCAAGCTATTCTCCAAAGCACCTGAGGGCAGGACAAGAAGCAATGGGTGGAAACTAATCAAGGAGAGCAGCAACCTGGAATTAAGGAGAAATTTCCTAACAGTGAGGACAATTAGCCAGTGGAACAGCTGGCCTTCAGAAGTTGTGGGTGCTTCATCACAGGGGGTTTTTAAGAAAAGACTGGACAGTCACTTGTCTAAAATGGTATAGGACAGGGGTCTGCAACCTTAAACACTCAAAGAGCCATTTGGACCCGTTTCCCACAGAAAAGAAAACACCGGGAGCCACAAAACCCTTCCCGTGCCTGACTATTTCTTGAGCGGCCACAAAACTAGAATTAAGTGTTCTGTTTTCTTCTGAAACTTTTCTTTTCTTGGATTTATCCATGGTTGGCCTACCGGGGGTTGAAAAGCTCAATAAATGGCGTGCTGGCAGGTGTCGCACATTGGCGGTGGTGACGCATATTTTGAGTGACAGGGAGCTGCAGCAGAGGGGTGAAAGAGCCACATACGGCTCCCGAGCCACAGGTTGCTGACCCCTGCTATAGGATCTCCTGCTTGAGCAAAGGGCTGTGACTAGGAGAACTCCAAGGTCCCTTCCAGATCTATTCTGATTCCGATCTTCTCCACGAGCTGGTGACAAAGATAAATGCTTCAGCTGATATCCCTCTCGTGGTGTCAAGCTATCCATTAAATAGAATATGGTATAACAAAAATAGCAGGCAAAGATACCGTGTTACCAAGAGACTAGCCTCATCAGTCTGCTGTGGAAAGACTGAGACGATGTTCCATTAATCTCCTTCGGTACTGTACTATAAATAGGAGCTGAGAGGAGACAGGACTGCTTAAAACAAATAATTAAATAACTAGACCTGGAACCAAACTTTCTTATCAGATAAATTGTCTATTGCTGGATGTTCCACTCCATGTAAATTATAAGATTTGCTAACTATGTTGGACAGAAGTACAGGTGGCCCTCAACGTAAGAGCATCACGGAGCCCAACATTTCTGTCGCTAAGTGAGACATGTGTTAAGTGAGGTTTGCTGCATTTTATGACCTTTCTTGCCACAGTGGTTAAGTGAATTGTTGCAATTGTTAAAGTTAGTAACATGGTTGTTAAGTGAGTCTGGTTTACCCATTGACTTTGCATGTTGGAAAGTCGCAAAAGATGATCACATGATCCCAGGACAAGCAGAATCCCCCAGCTTTTTCTTAGGGAGAAAAGAAACATTAAATGCTTATATATGTTTCAGAAGACAGACAGATCTGGATATCAGAATTGGAAGGGACCTTGTAGGTCCGTGATGGCGAACCTATGGCACACGGAGCCATATCTGTGGGCACGTGAGCGTTGCCCTAGGTCAGCTCCAGTGCACCAGCCAGCTGATTTTTAGGCCTTCCGGGAAATTGGCTGTTTCTGGCCTCCAGAGGGCCTCCAGGGAGTGGGGAAGGCTGTTTTTGCCCTCCCCAGGCTCCCAAAAAGCCTCTGGAGCCTGGGGAGGGCGAAAAACAGGCCTACTGAGCCCACCAGTAACCTTTTTGCCATTGTGTGCCAAAATTGGGGGAAGCATGGGGGAAGGGGTAGTGTGTACATGCACGGGGCTTGGGGCTTGGGGGGCATTGAATTATGGGTGTGGGTGCACACATGCATGACCCCCCCACTCCCCCTGCTTTTGGCACACGACGGCAAAAAGGTTAACCATCACTGTTGTAGGTCATCTAGTCCAACACCATTTCTGACAAATGGCAGTCCAATCTCTTCTTGAAAGCCTCCAGTGATGAAGCTCCCACAATTTCTGGAGGCAACTTCTGTTCCATCGGTTGATAGTTCTCACTGTCAGAAAATTTCTCCTTATTTCTAGATTGAATCTCTCCTTGATCAGTTTCCATCCATTATTCCTTGTCTGGCCTTCGGGTGCCTAGGAAAATGGCTTGACCCACTCCTCTCTGGGGCAGCCCCAGAAGTGGTATTCAGCCGGTTTGGATCGGTTCAGGTGAACCGCTAGTGGGAACCTGTGGGTGGGCCTGCCCCCGCCCACCCGCCTGGCCACAATCCCATCCTATATCACTGTGTTTTTGATGCCACATGCATGTATGGATGGCACACATGAGCAAATTGCTATGTTGTTTGATGTCGCACACATGCATGGACATGTTTTGTGATGCCACATGGATGCGCGGATGACGCGCGCTCACATTTCTGGTGCTGAGCAAACCGCTTGCTACAGTATGTGAAACCCACCTCTAGGCAATACTGGAAGACTGTTATCATGTCTCCCCTGTTCCTTCTCTTCACTAGACTAGCCATGCCCAGTTCCTGTAATCATTCTTCATATGTTTTATCCTCCAGTCCCCTAATCATCCTGGTTGCTCTTCTCTTTTCTGTTCTCATATCATAGTCAGACACTAATTAACAATGGATTTCTCATTCATGGTGCCACAGTTCCCTGGTTTCATGGATGTTCCAATATCTAATGGGCTGCCACAGAGAAGAGAAAGTCAATATATTATCCAAAGCATCTGAAGGCAGGACAAGAAGCAACCGATAAGTGGTGGGTTGCCCTGGTTCAGACCGGTTCGCAAGAACCGGTAGCAAAACCAGCAGGAGGCCCCGCCCACTGCCCCAGATGTCGTCATCGGCAATCTGCGCATGCAAATCGGCACGATCCCATTGAGAACCGGTAGTAAAGGGAAGTAGAACCCTCCCTGCAACAGATGGAAACTAATCAAGGACAGAAGCAACCTAGAACTAAGGAGAGATTTCCTGACAGTTAGAACAATTAATCAGTGGAACGATTTGTCTTCAGAAGTTGTGAATGCTCCAACACTGGAAGTTTTAAAGAAGATGTTGGATAACCATTTGTCTGAAGTGATGTAGGGTTTCCTGCCTAAGCAAGGGGTTGGATTAAAGGGCCTCAAACGTTCCCTCCAACTCTGTTATTCTGTAAGTTTGTGATTTCAGTCTCATAATCATCACAATTTAATTTAATTTTTAATTTAATTTAATTTATCCATGCAATCTTGATTTTTTTTTTTTAGCTCTGCTCTCTCGCACCTTCCAAAGTGTAACTGAGTTAGAGGAAGGAGGTCTATGAGAATAAGTCTGGATCAAGCTAAGAGCATTATGCTTCTTGTATTTTAATGGGTCTCCAGAGGAATCAGAAAGCATCGGTTTGAGAAAAGTCAGCGAGACAGAAAGATAAGTTGGCTGGGAAAGCGAAATCCCAGGGCACGAAGAACTGAGACAGGAAAAAAAAAATGTGGATGTTTTCTGAAATATCAAGGGCTTGCTTTAATTATCTTATAATGTTTTGGGGAAGATTACGATTCAGGAAAAATGTGCAGAAGAGCCGAACATCGACTGGGGCAGAGTCTTCCCATGCAGGAGAAATCATTGTGTGAACCTTTGGCCCTCATTTTCAGATTATTATTATTATCATCGTGATTAGACCTGGGAATACAGTGAGATTTAAATTAATTGAATTAATTTATTATGCTGCCATCAGAATTGAAAGAGTAGGCCCTCATCATACCAAGATAACCTGTGGGGATGAGATGGACAGAAAAAATGGATAAAACAGTGTTTGCTAATCCAGGTTGCAATTGCACAGATCCTGAATCTACCATCAATAAAAGGATCTCTGGTCTTTGGGGAAGACTTACCGAGTTCATTTAACAAACAAGGATCTTCTCCGTCTCTTCTTATTTCCATTTTCATGAACACATTTGGAGTCACTACAAGCACAGATGTGATTTCCTGTGATCGTCACCCAGTGAACCAAGCTGGAAAAGGATAATTGCAAGTTTAAATACTCAGCGCCCAAATGGAGCACCTGTATACAAAGGTCTCTTGCTGTTTTGTGAAGTGGGGCTCGGTTAGAAAATATTTTAGGGGTATCGGTTACTCTACCAAGTTAAAAATATGTGAACTTGATGCTGTGCTCAGAGCCTCGTTTCATTACCCAACTAGGTTGCATCATCAGTATTAGAAGGGAGTGGGATTTGCTCTCTGTTTATATTGGTTTGCCCCTATCAGTGTTGGTGGATGTATGGTTTTCTCCTTGGGAGTTCCTTTATTAGGATATTATTTTTTGCTTTCTTGTTTGTCTGGTGTTAATCCCTGCTTATCTAAGCATTGGCTGATAGAGAAGATACGTTCATGACTTTGACATCTCTTTTGCATGGGGTGTTAATGTATATCCCCATGTCCCAAAGGTGCTTTTTCAAAAGGCAACTGGACTTTCTGGTTTTTCTTTGAAGATGTTTCACTTTTCATCCAAGAAGCTTCTTCAGCCTCTTGAAAAAGTACCTTTGGGACAACCATGACCTGGATGACTGAGAATCTCCATAGACTGTGTATTTCTATGGATCTGTTGAATGTGTCTACTGATGGCCAATTTGTTTAAAAGCCAATCATCCAGGAATTCCGTAGTGTTTTTGGATTTGTCCATCTTCTGCTTTCTTTTCTCAAACAGGCCCAACTGAAGTGAAGTTTCAGTTGTGCTGTTGCAGGCACAGCACAATCGAGAACCACCATGGCGCCATGGTTAGAATGCAGTACTGCAGGCTAATTGTCCTGACTGCCAGCAGTTCGATTCTCAACGGGTCAAGGTTGACTCAGCCTTCCATCCTTCCCAGGTCAGCAAAACGAGGTCCCAGATTATTGGGGGAAATCGGCTGACTCTGTAAACCAATTTAGAGAGGGTTATAAAGCACCGTGAAGCGGTATATAAGTCCAAGTGCTATTGCTTTAAAAAAAAAAAAGCCAACACAGTTCTGGGCTGCATAAACAGAGGGATAGAATGAAGACCACGTGAAGTGTTAATACCACTTTATAATGCCTTGGTAAGGCCACACTTGGAATATTGCATCCAGTTTTGGTCGCCATAATGTAAAAAAGATATTTTAGACTCTGAAAAGAGTGCAGAGAAAAGCAACAAAGAGGATTAGGGGACTGGAGGCTAAAAGATATGAAGAATGGTTGCAGGAACTGGGTATGTTTAGTTTAATGAAAGGAAGGACTAGGGGAGACATGATAGCAGTCTTCCAATATCTCAGGGGTTGCTACAAAGAAGAGGGAGTCAAGCTATTCTCCAAAGCACCTTAGGATAAGAAGCAATGGGTGGAAACTAATCAAGGAGAGAAGCAACCTAGAACTAAATTCATAATTTTAAATCCCATGGACCACTAATATGATCTGCCTAAGGACTGACTGGGTGGGTGTGGCTAGGTGGTCATGTGACTGGGTGGGAGTGGTCACTCGTGTCAAGGTGCACCTTTCTGGCCTCTCCTCTCCTCACCACTCTCCTCCCAACCACTCCTTGCCTGCCCACCCAGGCTCCTTAGGGCCTAACAGGAATCAGTTGTTGGAGCTAAGCAGCCATCATGAGAAAGAGTTGGCAAAACATCTGGCTCAGTTCAAATTGGATCTGACCAAGAAGGAGGCTCAGCAGAAGCACCTCACTGAGGACTAGGAGCATAGGCTTTCCAAGCAGAGGGAAGACTTGCGGAAGGCCAGGTACCGGCGTCTGGAGGCTCAGTGGGCTGAGATGGTCAGCCAGTTCCAGGCCATGATGCAGTCCCACTGGAACGAGGCCCTCCGGCTCTTCCCTCCAGCCTTCGCCCAAAGCCCCACACCTGGAGGCTGAAGCAGACTCTGAGTCAGAATTTCTGCCCCCCTCCGACCCACACAAAAAGACCCTGCAGTGGGAGACTCTCTACAGTAACACAACCGTTCATTGCACGGATCTGCCCCAGGGATCATAGTTTGAGGACCCCTGATTTAGTGCAATATAAAAAATGCAAATAATTTTTTCTGTGGACCACCAAAATTTTCTTGCAGACCACCAGTGATCCACGGACCACCAGTTGGTGACTGCTGCTCCAAAGCACCTGAGGGTGGACAAGAAGCAATGGGTGGAAACTAACCAAGGAGAGAAGCAACCTAGAACTAAGAAGAAATTTCCTGACAGTGAGAACAATTAATCAGTGGAACAACTTGCCTCCAGAAGTTGTGAATGCTCCAACACTGGAAGTTTTTAAGAAGAGGTTGGATAACCATTTGTCTGAAGTGATGTAGGGTTTCCTGCTTGAGCAGGGGGTTGGACTAGAAGACCTCCAAGGTCCCTTCCAACTCTGTTATTCCAAATTTCTGCTATTGCAGAAACTACATTGACTTAGCTGACACCCCCTGACTTCCATGGTTGTCCTTGGGCAAAATCGAGGTTCAGCATCTGGAAACGAAGTCATAGTGCAGCAGAGGACAGCGATAGAACAAGAATGGAAAACTCAGTATAAAACATCCTGGAACGCCTGGAGAACAGATGAGACAAAAATCTACCAAATAAAGATAAAACAAAAATGCCATCTTAATTCTGACTCCCAGTAAGCAAGATGTTTTAAATGGCACTTCTGTTTTAAATTCCATTATCAAAATGTGATTATTTCCCCCCGCTAACTCACTGGGATTTGAAAGCCCTTAAAAAGTCAAGTTATAATTTTTGGCTCTTTCTAAATGGATTTCTTCAAGGCAGGCAGCCGTTGACTTTCAACTGGTTACTTAGCAACTATTTGAAGAAGTTATTATGGACTGCCCAAAAGGTACCTGTGACTCACTTCCAAAGTTGCAATGGCAGCTTCCCCTTTTGGTCATGTTTTTTCCCCAAAACTGGCCCCAAATTTTTAGATACAGTGAATTATTGGATGAAAAGGGTGAACTTAAATTAAAGCAGGAACTAGAAGATCAGGTATGTAAGATGGAATGGTTCTCATATATGCAAATATTTTCTAGATATCGAGAAGATCTCAAACAAGAAGGTTTTTATAATGTTTTGACTAATTTAGATAAGATTTTATTGGGTTCTGATGATCATGTAATTAAAAAGTTATATGGATATTGTCAGGTATAAATGCCCTACCCGTGCCAGGGACCAGCTATAGCTCAGCAGTGCAAGGGTTAACCCAGACACCCACCTGGCCAGCTCCTCCCATAGGCCCCTCCTTACCTGAATCCCCGCCCACAGGTACAAAAGGTGGGCACACTCCTCCATGTTGCTCAGATCCTAATGTAACCAAGTGATGATGTGATGAACCTGCAAATAAAAGGAGAGATATTTTACTTGAAGTCTCAAGTCTCTTTATTGGGCCTGATCCACCAATCCTTGTAACAAAATGGTAGCAGAGGATGGTTGGTAAGGCCCAGAGATCCCAAGACACAAGACAAGGACCCGTACCTACCTGCAGAATGGCGACACCCCCGAAGCAACGGGAAAGCAACCCATCGGACTCGCCAGGGAAGGCAGGAACCTCAACCCCCCCAAAGCCCCCGCGACGGAAGAAAGGGGGGAGATCGAGAAAGGGAAAAGAGCCCACCACGACCAAGAAGAAGAGAAGCTACGACTCGACGTCCTGCAGCTGTTGAAAGAGCGAGCCGGCGACAAGAACCTCCTTGCCGACCTGCGGAGCTTCATAATCGACCGCGAGGTGGCAAGGAGCGAAGAAGGCTCGGACTCCGAACTCGAGGAGCTGGACTCGGTGAGTGGATCGCCCAAAAGGGCACTCCCAACGGCCACCGAGCCCCAAAGCCCCGCTCTAAATTTGAAACGGCGGCCATCTTTGTCCACATGGTCAGACAAGATGGCCGACCCCCAACCAATCAACAAACAGAATTCAAAATGGCCGGCGCGCGAAAAATGCTGGACCATGAGCCATGATGAAAGTGACCGGGGAGAGGGGACCGAATCCGACTCCGACCCCTGGTACACCCCCAGCGAGCGGCAAGTGGATAGGGCCATGAAGACCCTTGCCGCCGCCTTCGGCCCAGGCCTCAAAATCACTAAAGAGAAGCCGGAGAGGCCAAAACAAAAGGGAAAACGAGGAGAGGGGCAACGAAGCACCCACCCGAGAGCCACCGACGCCCGCGACAGCTCGCCAGCCCACCTTCGCACCCCAGGGACACCGCGCCTCCGATCGCCCAGGCCACACACCCCGGACCGCATGGATTGGGGCAGCTACTTACAGCCATCGCCGGAGCCCCAGCGCCGCCAGGATCTTCGTTCCGGAGAAGCAGCTGCTGGACGACGCCTTCCGGAGCACACCTGGACCCCCAAGGCCGAAGCCGAGGCCTACCCGACCGACAGAGGCCTCTACAGCGGAGCCGCGATGAACAGGTCCTTCCACAGCGACGGCGGAGCTGAAATGGACTTCGCGCATGCGCTCTTCCGCCTAGAGGAAGAAAAAAAAAAAAATTACAAAGCGGGACTTTTAAACTACCGGCAAGCGTTCCCATGCCTTACTGCTGCTATAGGCACATAAGGAACCATGGACAACAGCCAGCAGTAAGTAATTTTACTAATTGTGCTGGGAACTTACCTGTTGACTTTCCCAAGTTGAGAATGGATGGGGGCAATATCCTAGAGTGGTCACAGCAACTCCAAGTGGTATTCCTAAAGGAGAATATGTCTCATTTTATTAATGATCCCCCAGAGAGACCATGGTCTTTAGAGCTGGATTGCATGCACCACAGGGCATTCTACCTTTTAGTTGCAAGCATATCACCCACTATTTACCACTGTATTGGACATAACCTCACTGTATCAGAAATTATAGGAAAAATGTTTGGGTTATTTTACAGTGAGAGTGTGTCCACCACCACCCAAATCTCCAAAGACTTCTTTTCTGCCAGACTTAAGCCAGGAACACCCATGAGTGAGCACCTAGTGTCCTTAAGCGGTACCAGGGCAGAGCTACACCTCAGGGGAGAGGTTATTTCCGACCAGATTATGAAGAGCGTAATAATTAACTCTTTAGATCACTCATGGAATAACTTCTTGACACACTTAGATACCGTTAGCCTGGGAATGCTATCCGTGGAGAAGCTATCCAATAAGCTGATCGCGGAAGATAATCTGAGAAGGAGCCGCCCCAGCCCTCCCAGAGAACATAAGAGTGAGAAGAGAGTAGTCTTCCAAGAGAGACAACACAACATGCCAGAATGTTATATCTGCGGGTCAAGGGGACACATCAAAAGGGACTGCCCCAAGAACTATAGGGAGAGAGGCAGACCAGAGCACAGGCACAGACAAACAGAAAGGCACACATCGGAAGAAAGGTATAGGCGCAGGGACTCACCCAACCCCAGGGACAGGAGGGGGAACAGAGACAGCTCACGCGACAGCAGGACAGGGTCCTTATACGGGATAGGTGAGCGCACACACATCACATACCAAGACAAAGACACCAGCTCATGGCTCCTGGACTCGGGAGCCTCCAACCACACCACCTACAATCAGAAGCTACTCTCATCATTCAAGAGGGAGGACTTTTCGATCAAAGTCGCAGATCAAAATCAGGTTAGGGTGACAGGCAAAGGGACAGTTACATTGCCAGGCTTGGGAAAAATAGAGGGGGTGCTGCTAGTCCCAGGGATACCCCACAACATCCTAGCCGCAGTAAAACTTAGCAAGGAATCAGGGGCTGAGGTGACCTTTACAAATGGTTATGTCAAAGTTAGCAAGAATGGGGAAGATATAGGGAGAGTAACCGTCAACCAAGGGTTACCATACATAACTTTCCATGAGGATGACGCCCACAGCGTGTGCACCAGTTCAGAGGACACAGAGGGCACCGATCAGGGCAGGACTGAGGGAGAACAGGTAGATGGGAGAGAGGTAGATAGCGATGGCGACACGACACAAGAAACACGACACAACAGACACACCCAAAAGGGACCCTCAATAGGCAAACCCATGCATGACGACTGTGCTCATCTGCTACACCGGAAGCTAGGGCACGCCAGCTTCCCCGTGGTCCAGAAAATGGCCAATTGTACTGAGGGTGTCAAAATAAAGAACTGCGAAAACTACCTCGAGTGCTCGGTGTGCAAATGTTCAAAATTAAAGGTAAAACCCAGGCCCAAGAAGTCGTTACGCGCCGCCAAACAAATATTCGACCTAGTTCACATGGACCTGGTAGGGCCCCTAAGGCCATCCATAAATTACAAGAAAAGATACTTTCTCACCATAGTAGATGATTTTAGCCGATATGGCTTCGTCTATACTTTAAGGAAAAAGGATGAGGTCTTCCAGAAATTCAAAGAGTTTTACAAAAGAGTAGAAACACAAAACAACACACAGATCAAGCAAATCATGACTGACAGAGGATCTGAGTTTCTATCTAAGGACTTCTCCCATTGGCTCAGATCCAAAGGTGTGATTCACTTTACGTCGTCCCCGTTTTCCGCCTTTCAGAACGGGGTCGCAGAACGGCGCAACTCCACGCTCCAGACGATGGTCAGGTGCGCCTTAGAGGACGCGGGCATTGGCCAGCACTTCTGGTCTGAAGCCCTGGTCTATTCCAACTACACTCTCAACAGAACATGGTCCAGTGTGATAGACAAAACACCATACGAGCTCATGTATAACAAAAAGCCACAGATAGCACACTTACATGTGTTCGGCGTGACCGCTGATGTCCACATACCCAAACAGTTACGCAAAAAAGGGGACAAGGTATCCAGAAGACTGAGGTTTATGGGATACGAGCCAGGAACCAAGGGCTTCAGGTTTGTGGATAGCAATAATAGATTCGTGATATCTAGGACAGCGACTTTCCATGAGCAGGCCAACTGGTCCAGAATACACTTAAACGAGGTACTCACCAAGCGAGAGGATAGTCCAATTGAGCAAGCTCAAGACGAAAGCGAGGCAGTGGATAGACGGGAAGGGGGTAGGCCCAGGCCCAACCTCCAAGGCATCAAGGTTGAGGGATGGAAGGAGAATCACCCCAAGATAAGTGTAGACTCACTGACCCAAAGAGAGGCCAGACATCTGCATGACACTGAGCAGACGGTAGACAGACCGGTCAGGTCTACCAGAAACCAATTGCCAAGAAGACTAAATGATTACGTGATGCACGTGCACACGAATCACGTCACACCCAACTCCTACGAAGAGGTATTGAGACTACCCCAGGAAGAGAGGGCAAAGTGGGAGTTAGCCATGGCCAAAGAGCTGGACAGCCTGAGGAAGCTAGAGGTCTACACCCCAACCAAAGTCCCAGAGGGCAAGAACACAATAGGCACCCGATGGATCTTTAAGATCAAAAACTTAGAGGGTGGGCAAAGCCTATACAAAGCAAGATTAGTTGCCCAGGGGTTTGCTCAAAGGTTCCCGGAGGACTACACTGATACCTACTCGCCCACCGTAAGGACAGAGAGTGTAAAAAGCACCTTGGTCATCGCATCTCTGCTAGGACTGGAGGTGCACCAGTTTGATGTACAGACTGCCTACTTGCACGCCAATCTAGATAAAGAGATATACATCAGAGCGCCTCACAGCAAAGAAACCAACAGGGGGGACACCTGGTTACTCCACAAGAGCCTATACGGACTGAAGCAATCGGGCAAGCGCTGGTACGAATGCTTGGTAGAGGCACTGAAGTCTATGGGGTTCACGGCGACCATAGCTGACAACTGCTTCTTCACCAGGAAGGAGGGGGACTCGCCAGAATACATCCTGGTTTACGTGGATGACATACTATATATCAGCAAGCACGAAGAGAACCGCGACACCTTCGCCAGCAGACTGAGCGAGCACTTCACCCTAAAATACCTCGGAAAGGTAAACCGGTACCTGGGGGTGCAAGTCAACCAAACACCAAAAGGTTTCCAGCTGTCACAGAAAGAGAAAATAGAAGAGTTACTCCATAAGTGCAACATGGCAGACGCCAAGGGGTGTGATTCGCCCATGCAGACGGACTTCCTGAGAAACATGCATGATGAATCACCCGGATTTGAAGACAACACGCTGTACAGGTCAGTCATAGGCTCTCTCCTGTATATCGCTAACTGGACAAGACCGGACATTGCTCTATCAGTTAATTTATTGTCCAGACACGTGAGCAAACTCACCACATACCACTGGGACGCGGTGAAAAGGGTGCTAAGATACCTGAAACAAAGTGCCAATGCATGCCTAACCCTAGAGCCTGAAAAATCCAACGAACCCATCCTCTCCTGCTACGCCGATGCTGACTGGGCCAGAGACACCAAAGGCCGGAAGAGCACGTCTGGATACATATTCTACTTAAATAACAGTCCGGTGCATTGGTATACAGGCAAGCAAATCTTGGTGGCAACCTCGACTACCGAAGCTGAATACATATGCCTCTCCAAGGCCGCCAACAACCTCATCTGGTTCGACGACCTACTGGCCAGCGTGTGGAAAGAACCAGCTTACCCAATAAATGTTTACGAGGATAACAAGGCCGCTATAGAAATATCCATGTCCGACGCTGTAGGGCAAAGGTCAAGGCACATAGATATAAAGTATAAGCATGTGAGACAGCTCTCCAGAATCGGTTTCATAAAGGCCATACACTGCGATACAGAAGAACAGACTGCAGACATACTCACAAAACCTCTGCAGGGCAAACAACACTCACACTTAGTTTCCAAGCTCAACATTCGCCACAGGGTACCAACCAGTCAGTCAGGCCTACAGACACAGGTCAGGCATTTAGAGGGGGATTTGTCAGGTATAAATGCCCTACCCGTGCCAGGGACCAGCTATAGCTCAGCAGTGCAAGGGTTAACCCAGACACCCACCTGGCCAGCTCCTCCCATAGGCCCCTCCTTACCTGAATCCCCGCCCACATGTACAAAAGGTGGGCACACTCCTCCATGTTGCTCAGATCCTAATGTAACCAAGTGATGATGTGATGAACCTGCAAATAAAAGGAGAGATATTTTACTTGAAGTCTCAAGTCTCTTTATTGGGCCTGATCCACCAATCCTTGTAACAGATATTTATTAGTAAAATTGGAAGAAGAACAAGTTAAAGAATCAATGATAGCATGGGGGGAAAATTTTGGTTACGGTATTGTCTTAGAGAAATGGCAAAAATTGTGGTCGCATAATTATAAAATGACAATGTCTATAGCATATAAGGAGAATTTGTATAAGATGTTTTACAGGTGGCATTTACCCCCGACGAGAATAGCCAGGATGTTCAAGAGTAAATCGGAGAAGCGTTAGAAGTATCATCAGACCCCAGGATCATATTACCATATGTGGTGGATATGAGTAAAATCAAGGAGATATTGGACTAAGATACACATGTGGTTGGAAAAAATGATAAAGAGACATACTGACTTTAAACCAGAGATATTTTTATTAGGGATCTTACCAGAGACATAATTGCAATATTTAATTGTGAATGTTTTAAAAGCAGCTAGAATTGTATTTGCTAAAAATTGGAAAGGAGAGAAGATATTAACTGGTGAAGAAATTATTAAGAAAATGTTGGATTGTGCTGAAATGAGTAAATTGATATTTGAAATAAGAGAACAGGAAGATAAACAATATTATATGATATGGGATTTATTTTACCAATGGATAGATAATAAAACATGGAGATGAAACATGATATAGGAAATGAAATTAAGATTAAATGTGTAAAAATTGGGGGGTTTTTTTTAAGGGAAAAGAAACATGTGTCATATCTTGATATCTTGAAGATTTTGGGAGCACGAAAGGATTTTAACTGACCGAAACACTGTCTGTAATTGTTTGAAAGGATGATGTTTTTATGTTGTTTTTGTTTGAAAATAAATAAATTAAAAAAAAGAGTAATGAGCAGGCTCCATGATGTAATTGAAAGACTTACCATATTTGATACTGAGATATATGTCTCTTTAAATACAGCTAGTTAATATTAGAATAGAATAGAATAGAATAGAATAGAATAGAATAGAATAGAATAGAATAGAATAGAATAGAATAGAATAGAATAGAATAGAATAGAATAACAGAGTTGGAAGGGACCTTGGAGGTCTTCTAGTCCAACCCTCTGCTGAGGCAGGAAACCGTACACCACTTCAGCAATTGTTTATCCAACCTCTTCTTAAAAACTTCCAGTGTTGGAGCATTCACAACTTCTGGAGGCAAGTTGTTCCACTGATTAATTGTTCTCACTGTCAGGAAATTTCTCCTTCATTCTAGGCTGCTTCTCTCCTTGATTAGTTTCCACCCATTGCTTCTTGTCCTACCCTAGTCCTTGAGTTATGACCACAATTTAGCCTAATCAAGGAAAGAACCAACCTAGAACGAAGGAGAAATTTCCTGACAGTGAGAACAATCAATCAGTGGAACAGAAGTTGCCTCCAGAAGTTATGGGTGCTCCAACACTGGAGGCTTTTTAAAAAAGAGATTTTAAAACCATTTGTCTGAAATGGGATAGGGTCTCCTGTTTGAGCAGGGGAGAGAGAGACGGAGACAGAGACAGAGAGACACAGAGACAGAGAGACAGAGAGAGAGACAGAGAGAGAGAGAGAGGGACAGAGGCAGAGAGACACAGAGACACAGACAGACAGAGAGAGAGTGAGTGAGAGAGACAGAGACCCAGAGAGAGACAGAGACAGAGACAGAGACACAGAGACATAGACACACACACACACACACACACACACACACACAGAGAGAGAGAGAGAGAGAGAGGGACAGAGGCAGAGAGACACAGAGACACAGAGACAGAGAGAGAGTGAGTGAGAGAGACAGAGACCCAGAGAGAGACAGAGACAGAGACCGAGACACAGAGACACAGAGACACAGAGACACAGAGACACAGAGAGAGACAGAGAGACAGAGAGAGAGGGAGGGGCAGAGAGACACAGAGGCACAGAGACAGACAGACACACACAGAGAGAGAGACAGAGAGACAGAGACCCAGGGAGAGACAGAGACAGAGAGAGAGACAGAGAGACACACAGAGACAGACTGAAACACAGAGACAGACAGACAGACAGACAGACACAGACACAGACTCACTCACACACACACACACACACACACACAGAGAGAGAGAGAGAGAGAGAGAGAGAGAGAGAGAGAGAGAGAGGCAGAGAGACACAGAGACACAGAGACAGAGAGAGTGAGTGAGAGAGACAGAGACCCAGAGAGAGACAGAGACAGAGACAGAGACACAGACACACACACACACACAGAGAGAGAGAGAGAGAGAGAGAGAGAGAGAGAGAGAGAGAGAGAGAGGCAGAGAGACACAGAGGCACAATGACAGAGAGAGAGAGAGAGAGAGAGAGAGAGAGAGAGAGAGAGACCCAGGGAGAGACAGAGACAGAGAGAGAGAGACAGACTGAAACACAGAGACAGACAGACAGACAGACACAGACACAGACTCACACACAGACACACACACAGACACACACACACACACAGAGAGAGAGAGAGAGAGAGAGACAGACAGACAGACAGACAGACAGAGAAAGAGTCAGAGGCAAAGAGAAGCAATTTATTATTGTCTTCTTCCAATGTTTTTATTTTTATTGCTGTTTTTCGTATATCCTATAGATCTGACATTTTCTGATGGGTATCCCAACTCAAGAACCAATCCTGCTTATCTTTGGAAATAAACCAAGATAAGCTTGATATTTCTACAGTCTGTCTTTGGTCTTTCAATTATTTGATCCCAAGCTGTTTGGGGGCTTTAAAAAACCCCCAACTCTTCTGATGTACATTTCTTATTTCAGCCCGTCTGCTTCCTCTGAAACAGAAGTGTTATAGACAGCATGGGAATCATAGTTGGATCTATGTCCTTATTTTAATTCACTTACTTTCCCTATCAATATTTTATTCTCATCATAAATATTTGAGCCTGTAAGCTTTTCTTTAGCATTTACAGACCAGACTAGAATATGATGAATAATTTAGAAGCAGAAGTACAAGCTGGCACATAAAAATGGTTATTAAAATAATATAATTTGACTTGCAGACAATGATCTGCATTTTCTTTACGTCTTCTTTTCTCTGGGTTTTCTGATCCTATCCTTATGGGATCGCAACGGTTGAAATTCAAGAGAAGCAAAATAGCATAAGGCAAATTGTATGTTTCTGGACCTGTAGCAGTGGTGGGTTTCAAAATTTTTTACTACCAGTTCTGTGGGCATGGCTTGGTGGGCGTGACATGCCTTGGTGGGCCTGGCAGGGGAAGAATACTGTAAAATCTCCATTCCCTCCACAATCCAGGGGAAGGTTACTGCAAAATTCCCATTTCCTCCCGATCAGCTGGGACTTGGGAGGCAGAGAATAGATGGGGGCAGGGCCAGTCAGAATTTTTACTACTGCTTCTCCGAACTACTCAAAATTTCTGCTAACCCATCTCTGACCTGTACGGTTCTGTGGGTGTGGCTTGGTGGGCGTGGTGTGGCTTGGTGGGTGTGACTTGGTGGGCATGGCAGGGGAAGGATACTGCAAAACCTCCATTCCCACCTCACTCCTGGGGGAAGTATCCTGCAAAATCTCCATTCCCACCCCACTCCAGGGGAAGGTTACTGCAAAATCCCCATTTCCTCCCAATCAGCTGGGACTCGGGAGGCAGAGAATAGATGGGGGTGGGGCCAATCAGAATTTTTACTACCGGTTCTCTGAACTACTCAAAATTTCTGCTACCGGTTCTCCAGAACTGGTCAGAACCTGCTGAAACCCACCTCTGACCTGTAGTATTTAGAAATTTTATCATGGGATGTAGTGGTGGAATTCAATTTTTTTTATTACTGGTTCTGTGGGTGTGGTTTGGTGGGTGTGGCAGGGGAAGGATACTGCAGTTTTTTACTACCGGTTCTGTGGGCGTGGTGTGGCTTGGTGGGTGTAGCTTGGTGGGCGTGGCAGGGGAAGGATACTGCAAAATCCCCATTCCCTCCCCACTCCTGGGGGAAGGATATTGCCAAATCTCCATTCCCACCCCACTCTGGGACCAGCCAGAGGTGGTATTTGCCGGTTCTCTGAACTACTCAAAATTTCCGCTACCGGTTCTCCAGAACCTGTAAACCTTGCTGAATAGCACCCCTGATGGGATGGATATTGGCTTAACGGAGTCCTCATGTTATGACCACAATTAGGACCAAAAATTCTAAGCAAGGATTTGTTGTGATGCCTGATTTTAGCACCTTTTTTTGCCATGGTTGTTAAGTGAATCAATGTAGTTGTTAAATGAATCATGTGGTCATTGAATGAATCCAGCTTCCCCCCAATGACTTTGCTTCTCAGAGGCTGGCTGGGAAGATTGTAAATGGCAATGACTTGAACCCGGGATGCTGCCTCCCTCGGTTATAAATAAAAGCTGGTTGTCAAATGCTGAATTTTGATAGTGTAAGCGTGAGATGTGATCAGGTTGAAAATGCAAAGGCTGGTTATAAATCACTTTTTTCAGCACTATTGTAACTTTGAAGAGTCGCTTAATGAATGGTTATAAGTCAAGGACTAACTGTATTATTATTATTATTATTTGTAACTGTATTTTTCCTAAAACTAAAATTGACAGTGAACAGATTCAAAAGCTCTCTGAGCTTGGCTATTTTCTTGCAGACATTTCATTACCTAAGCTATCATCACTATAACACTGATATTGTTACCTAGTTGGGTAGTGAAACGTCTGCAAGAAAACAACTGAACTCAAAGAGGAGGCCTCGTTTCAGTCCTGAGCTACAAATCATCTTTAATAGATCACAAAGTGTGAATGAATGAATGAATGAATGAATGATGGATGGATGGACGGATGAACAAATAGTTAGATAGATAAAACTTGTTTGATGTTTAAAAGAAACGATGATCTGTTGGGCAAAAAAACTTGGGCACAATATAGAATTAGAAAAGTGGGACAAACTGTGGGATAGAATTAACAATGGCAGTAGCCTGTAAAGGAAATTTGTATAAAATGTTCCATAGATGGCACTTGGCACCAGCAAGATTGGCCAAAACGTTCCCAAATCTATCATCTAATTGTTGGAGATGTGGTTACAAATTAGGCACATACTACCATATGTGGTGGATGTGCCCCAAGATTTTAAAAAAAAATGGCGTAAAATTAAAAATTGGCTGGAGGAAATTACCAAATTAAAAATGGAATTTAAACCAGAACTCTATTTATTAGGAATAATTAACCCCAAAATAGACAAATCTTTACAATATCTAATACTTCATGTATTAATTGCAGCAAGGATTACTGTCACACAGGGATGGAGAGAAAATAATGTACCAGGAGAGGAAACAGTAATTCGAAAAATTCTACAATGTGCAGAAATAGATAAGATGACCCTGGACATTAAGGAGCGGGAAGAGTAGGAATATTATAGAGTGTGGAATAAACTATATGATTGGTTAGAAAAAAGAAATCAAAATAACAATTCGGAATGTTAATTTAACCGGGTTAAAACCAGGAAGTGTAAATTGCTGAACAGTGTCAACCAGATAATGATGGTTTTGTAAATAGATACTAATGTAACTATAAGTACGTAGATGGAAGATTGAATAACAATAGAGAATACATATCCATGTCGATACAGTAAGCTGTAAAATAATATATGATGTAATGTTATGTTTGTTACGTGTTTTTAATGTATTTTTGTTTTTTGTTGTATTTTTCTTTACTTTGTTTTTAAAGCTTAAAAACTCAATAAAAATTATTTTTTTTAAAAAAACTGGTTTGATGTTCTCTCTCTCTCTCTCTTTCTTTTTTTAGAAATGACTTGGATGATGAAATTGTTGGGATACAATCAGTACACCCATTGTAATAGGTGGATAAAAGAGAGTCAATTGGATTTGCCTTGTTGCTGTTTCAGGTATATGAGCTTCATCCATTCAGATTATCAGAGGAGGTATTCAGCCGGTTCAGACCGGTTCGCACAAACCGGTAGCGGAAATCGCAGGTGGGTCCGCCCACCCGCCCTGGCTCTATGCCATCCTATTTAGGCACATTTTTTAAGCTGGGGGCATGTGCAGAAGGCACGCGAGAGAGCAAAGCGCATGCGTGGAAGGCCGGGCGCATGTGTGGAAGGCAGGGGTGTGCATGAACCAGTCGTGCACACATGAAATGAGCATGCACGCATGCAGCGAACCGGTAGTACCATAATGAGGAACCCACCGCTGCTGATTATGTATCCGATACATCTCATCCAATCCAAATAACCAGGGATTCAATGCTGGTGGATTTCGTATGTTCCAAGATCTCTGAGTTAGAGATACGGTTTTGCCAATGAATGCCAAAAATGTGCTGATGGTCCTATCTGCTCTTCCACTGCTTACATTTCTGTTCTCCTGAACCCGATAATCTCCCAGCAAAAGGAGGTGGTGGGAATAAAACATCTCAGAGTCTCCACTGTTATGTCTGAAACACTCTTTGTCAGTTCTTTCTTCTATCATAGTTGTTCACTGACACTGATAATGAGAAAAGGGCATTTCATGAATTCCTTTTCTTCCAGATAACCTTTGCTGGACTAATAGAGTCTTCAGCGCAGGCTTTCGTACGAATTTACCAGGGGGAAAAAGAAACATTTGCAAAATATCTTTATGTGGGTATCTCTCTTAATCTCTGCCACAGCCATCTATCATAGCTGCTAATTGACTCGGACAAAATATGGCGATATTCAGTTGCCTGTGTATTTGTATTTCAGTTATAAATTGATCTCCTCGAAAAATTATGCTGGTATGACTCATTATTTTCGTTTTCCCAAGTGATGCATAAAAAGCAAATTATAAAGCCAGAGAGTACAGTTCAGTGGGTAATACTAATTGTAATTATGTCTTCTCCTCCTCCTCCTTCTTCTTCTCCTCCTCCTCTTCCTCCTCCTTCTCCTCCTCCTCCTCCTCCTTCTTCTTCTCCTTCTCCTTCTCCTCCTTCTCCTCCTCCTCCTCCTCCTCCTTCTTCTCCTCCTCCTCCTTCTCCTCCTTCTCCTTCTCCTCCTTCTCCTCCTCCTCCTCCTCCTTCTCCTTCTTCTCCTTCTCCTCCTTCTCCTCCTCCTCCTCCTCCTCCTTCTTCTTCTCCTCCTCCTCCTCCTCCTTCTCCTCCTTCTCCTTCTCCTCCTTCTCCTCCTCCTCCTCCTCCTTCTCCTTCTTCTCCTTCTCCTCCTCCTCCTCCTCCTTCTTCTTCTTCTTCTTCTCCTCCTCCTCCTCCCTCTTCCCCTTCCTCTCATCCTCTTCCTCCTCTTCCTCATCTTCCTCTTCCTCCTCTATGTCTTCCTCCTCCTCTTCTTCCTCCTCCTCTTCTTCTTCCTCCTCCTCTTCATCTTCCTCTTCCTCCTCCTCTTCTTCTTCATCTTCTTCCTCCTCCTCTTCTTCTTCCTCTTCTTCTTCCTCCTCCTCCCCATCCCTTCTTTTTCTTTTCTTTCCTTCTCCTTTTTTCACATCCTTGTAGGAATAACCTGTTTGATCCAAATCAATAGCAAGCTTGGTCACATGAAGATGAACATCAGAGTTATTTGTCGAGAACACGTCTGTCATGCATACAGATGAATAATTACGTGACTGAATTGGTAACACAGGGGAACTAACAAGGGGAACAGAGATCTGAGCTTCCCTCTACCTCTTAACATCACCAGAGTGCACAAACCAACAAAGCACATTAAGCAAACCTAAAAACTCAATACCCAAAGGGGAAACATAGGAATCACGTATATCTCACCATGTAAGGACTGTAACAGCCGGATGGGAGATACGGTTAGAAGATTGGCAGAATGCCTCTACTAATATCAGCTGACAGTCAGAAGACATGAAGGAAATTCATTAGTCTTCCCAACAAAAAGATGAATTCAATTACAATGTCAACTGGGAAACTATTGACATTTGTGCGTGCACCATTGAATCAGCATTGACTGCTGGCCACTGCCTGGACTAATCCCCGCAGAGGGATAGAATCAAGATCACGTGAAGTGTTAATGCCACTTTATAAGGCCTTGGTAAGGCCACACTTGGAATACTGCATTCAGTTTTGGTCGCCACGATGTAAAAAAAGATGTGGAGACTCTAGAAAGAGTGCACAGAAGAGCAACGAAGATGATTAGGGGACTGGAGGCTAAAACATATGAAGAACGGTTGAAGGAACTGGGTATGTCTAGTTTAATGAAAAGAAGGACTAGGGGAGACATGATAGTCTTCCAATATCTCAGGGGTTGCCACAAAGAAGAGGGAGTCAAGCTATTCTCCAAAGCACCTGAGGGCAGGACAAGAAGCAATGGGTGGAAACTCATTAAGGAGAGAAGCAACCTGGAACTAAGGAGAAATTTCCTGACAGTGAGAACAATTAATTAGTGGAACAACTTGCCTCAAGAAGTTGTGAATGCTCCAACACTGGAAATTTTGAAGAAGAGTTTGGATAACCATTTGTCTGAAGTGGTGTAGGTTTTCCTGCCTGGGCAGGGGGTTGGACTAGAAGACCTCCAGGGTCCCTTCCAGCTCTGTTACTCTATTCTATTCTATTTTGGCAAGATTTTCAGAAGTGGTTTGCCCTTGCCTTCTTCATTGCCCTGAGAGAGATAAACTGGCCCAATGTCTCCATGCAGTCTACTCATTTCTCCTCTCTTTTGGGGAACAAGTTCTGCTTCATTGTCTTCATTTAATGACCCTGTAATCCCCTTCGGGATGGAGTCTGGGCAACTGAATGGAGCTAGTAGAGTGTTTTAATGGCTGGATGCTCTTCCTGTCACCAATGTGGAGTTTCATTCAGCAGATAAATATCTCATTGTGCCCAGAGAGAGAAATATCTGCCTCTACCTAGGATCAAACTCACAGCCTTCTGATTGTGAGGCGAGAGCTCCACTTCTAGGCTACCGTACCACCCCAGGACAAATTCTGCTTTGAACAAGGAAAAACAAAATAACCAGGAGATCGAATGGCAGAAAAGTTAGACTTCCGGAGACAGGTCTCCATTGTTGATCTATGTTCCTGTCAGAGATATGGCACCTCCCTGGATGAAGTCGGCACACAAAATGATAATGTTGCCCTTCTAGATCTTCCGGAATTGGTGGCAAGCAAGGTCTTAGCCATATCTCCCACGACTTGATGGGAATCGAAGCATAAATAACCTCCTTTGCTACGTGTGTCATCCGTTTCAAATCACAGTGAGGACACCGGAGAAACAAAATGGATTTTCCTTGCGTCGCGCTTTAATCACCATAAACCACACTTGGATCCTTCTCGGTAAACATCTCCGGCTGTGAACCGTCAGACGATATTCATCTTTTGAAGGTTGTTCCTCTGAAAAATGATGCCCACCAAAAGAAGACACCAAGTACATTTCATGAATTTCCTGAATCTGCAAGTGGTGCTCTATATGCTAAATAATCCCAACGGGATAGGTGTGAATACAGATTCAAGTGCACGCTACACCTGAAATGTATTTTTGGAAAAGATGGCCAAATGTGTTATTTCACCTTGGTGCTGATCTGAACTGTGAGAATCCAAAGAAGCAAATTGTTCCAGGAGAATTCAGAATAACAGAATAGCAGAGGTGGAAGGGACTTTGAAGCAGGGGTGAAATGCTCCCTGTTCAAACCGGATCGCCCGATCCGGTAGCGATGGTGGTGGATGGTTCGGAGAACCGGTAGCAAAAATCCCTCCCCACCCCCATGCCCAGCTGAGCCGCGCAATCTTCAGAGGCTTTTTATTTTATTTTTAAAAGCATTTTTTCTACAACCTCTTTGGCCGAAAAATGCTTTTAAAAGTAAAAACAAAGCCTCTGCCGATCAGGCAAGTCAGCTGGGATCGTCAGAGGCTTTTAAAGCATTTTTTTACAACCTCTTTAGCCGAGGTTGTAGAAAAAATGGTTTTAAAAGTAAAAAAAAAAAATGTTGGCCATGCCCACTCAGTCATATTACCCCTCCCCACCAAGCCATGCCCACAGAACCGGTAGTAACAAATTTTATATTTTACCACTGCCTTGAAAGTCTTCTAATCTAACTCCCTGCTCAAGCAGGCAACCTTATACCTGTGAAGTTTCCGAAAGATGCCCTAATTAATTCATGAGCCATGAGCAGAACTTCAAAAGAAATACAGTCATTTATTAGGAGCACCATTTCGGCAATATTCGGATGCAGTTAGAACTAATCCCACGTAGATTTACGTTCCCCTATGACCCTGTCTCTCCCCTCCTCTCTGGCCATGTCATAAATCACATTCTCCAATTAACCCCTTTGGCTGGCTGTGAAATCCAACACCCTCCTTCTGATTGCGGTCAGGAAGAATGTATGGAATGCACTTCAGTTAGGGAAATCAATCAGCTCTATCAGTTCTCCCTCCCTCCTGCTCATGGCAACTTGAAAGCTTTGCAAGTTGACCATACCAATTTCAGACAAATAGTTGTCCAACCTTTTCTTTAAAGTGAGGAAAATTCTGAAGGATAACTCTCACCCTGGTCATCACTTCTTTACCCTTTACCCTCCTACCGTCGGGAAGGAGATATAGAAGTATAGCCAGCCATACAAACAGGCTGAAGAACAGTTTTTATCCGTGGGCTGTCAGACTCCTGAATGAGAAATAACATCATAACTACATAGTATGATGGACTGCAGGGCTGGCGCAATGTGTAACGTGTTCACACTGGTGCAATAGGACCAGTTCTTTTGTTAATATGATTTATTGGGTTAGGGATTTTCTGTCTTTGCTGTGAGTTGTATTGTGTTGGGGGGGGGGTGCATTGAGGGAGCTCAACCAATCTCATTGCACATATGAAGATTGCACAAATCTCCAATAAAGATTTGAATTTGAATTTAAAACTACCAGTGTTGGAGCACCCACAATTGATGGAGGCAAGTTCTTCCACTGATGAATTGTTCTCCTTTTCAGGAAATTTCTCCTTAGTTCTAGGTTGCTTCCCTCCTTGATTAGTTTCCATCCGTTGCTCCTTCTCCTGCCTTCAGGTTCTTTGGTTGACTCGCTCTTCCTTGGGACAGCACCTGAAATATGGGAACACTGCTACCATGACACCCCTAGTCCTTCTTTTCATTAAACTAGATATACCCAATTCCAGCAACCATTTTTTTTAATGTTTTAACCTCCAATCCCCTAATCATTTTTGTTGCTCTTCTCTGCACTCCTTCTAGAGCAGGGGTGTCAAAGTCGATTTCATTGAGGGCCGCATCAGGGTTGTGTTTGAACTTGGGAGGGCAGTGTGGCCGGGGGGTGGCTGGCCAGCTTGACGTCACTTCTGTTGGGAGCACCTGTGGTGGCCCGAGCGCTCTGGCAGTAAAAACAGGCTCCTAAGCTCCGTTTTCAGCTGCAACGGCTTCCTGCAACCCTCTGCCAGTGAAAACGGAGCTTGGGAGTGCCACCTGCTGGCCTCCTGAGCTCCTCCTGAGCTCCTTTTTCACTGACAGAGGCACCACCGCGGTTTCCAGGGCAGCCCCATGGGCCAGATCCAGTGGTGAAGTCCAATTTTTTTTTTACTACCGGTTTTATTATTTTTTTTATTTATTTATTTTAAATCAAATTTATATACCGCCCTTCTCCCTGAGGACTCAGGGCAGTGTACAGCCAAATAAAAACATAGACTACAAACATTAAAATACTATTAAAAAGATATATATAAATTTGGCCCCGTAATTAAAAAAAACAATGACAAACCAATTAAAAACATTTAAAAGTGTTAAGCCAGCCCAGTTTAACAGCCTGGTTCTGTGGATGTGGCTTGGTGGGCGTGCCTTGGTGGGCAAGCCACGCCCACCAAGGGGCATGGTGGACATGGGAAGGATACTGCAAAATCCCCATTCCCACTCCACTCTGGGGCCAGCCAGAGGTGGTAATTGCCGGTTCTTCAAACTGCTCAAAATTTCTACTACCGGTTCTCCGAACTGCTCAAAATTTCCACTACCGGTTCTCCAGAACCCGTCAGAACCTGCTGGATTTTATCCCTGGCCAGATCTAAGCATCCTGCAGACCAGATATGTCCCATTGCAGTGGTGGGTTCCTCCCGGTTCGGTCCGGTTTGGCCGAGCCGGTAGCGGTGACGATATGACATCACCGAACCAGTTCTTCCCCCCCCACGCCCTCCCACCCCCCCACCCCCCCACGTTATTCTTACCTTTTATTTGGTCCCACCCCCAATCTATTGCTGCCTCCTGAGTCCCAGCTGATGACTAGAGGGAAAAAAAAAACTGTTTAAACTCTTGCCGTGGGGCTTCAAAGGGCCGTCCTACAGCTGATCAGTGTTAAAAGCGAACAAATGAGTCGGGTCGTAAGTGCGAGGACTGGTCGTAAGTGCAAGGACCTTCCAGAAATGACTCTGACCAGCTAGCCACGCCCACCTAGTCACATGACCTCCAAGCCACACCCACAAAATAAGCCACGCCCACAGAACTGGGAGTAAAAAAAATTAGAACCCACCCCTGGCCCGTTGCCTTTGAGTTTGACACCCCTGTTCTAGAGTCTCAATGACTTTTTTACATCGTGGCGACGAAAACTGGATGCAGGATTCCAAGTGTGGCCTTACCAAGGCCTTATAAAGTGGTATTAACTCTTCACGCGATCTTGATTCTATCCCTCTGTGAATGCCGCCTAGGACTGCAAGACAACAAATTCTTGGGCGCAGCTCTAGGGAGCGTGAAAGAATAGCAATAAAATCTGAGTGCACAGTATGAAATTCTGAACCATAAAAAAGAAAACACAATATTGGAATAGAAAGCTTTCTAGCAAATCCCTTGCTATTTTCCCCAATGCCATTAAAGGAAACACTTTTTGGAAGGTAGATAGTCCCATTCGTGGGGGGAATTACCTGACTGGTGCTAAAAAACAAACAAAAAAAGAAAGAAAGAAAGAAAGAAAGAATGGAAGAGATATTCCTTCAGTTCACACTGCAGTATCAGTTCACTGATTTTCATCCCCTTTGATGAATTAAAAAACCGATTCCAGGCCAAAACACCGGGATTTTTTTTTGGAACGTGGTGAGGCCATTTGCAATTCACAGCAAATGTGTACTTTCGCACACATTTACATATAAATATAATAGTGGGGGTATTCTGCACAGACAGGTAAATTTATAAGAGGGGCTTGTCTGTTAAAATGGGAATACAAATAAAGGCCTGTTAAGACAAAGGCACAAGGGAATGGAGTTTGTTTTTTTTTTTAAAAAAAAATAAATAAAAATAAAATGGAACACTGAGTAAGAATTGGAAAAAATAAACTTTTTAGTATTTCAAAAAAGAATAACCGGAACAAAAATCTATAGGATAGAGTTATCCATTCTTAAAAGAATAATGGAATAACAGTGTTGCAAGGGACTTTGCAGATCTTCTAGTCCAATCCAGTAGTGTTTTGTTTTTTTTTTTTTTAAATTTGATTTATATGCCGCCCTTCTCCGGAGACTCAGGGCGGCTTACAATGCGTTAAGCAATAGCCTTCATACTTTTGTATATTTATACAATGTCAGCTTATTGCCCCCACAAACTGGGTCCTCAATTTACCTACCTTAGAAAGGATGGAAGGCTGAGTCAACCTTGAGCCTGGCGAGATTTGAACTTGCAGTAATTGCAGGCAGCTGAATGTTAATAACAGGCTATTAGTCTGCTGCGCCACCAGGCTCTTTTTTCAATTTTGGCCGCCATCGGTTTGCTTGTGGGTGCGTGCAACGCTTCTGCGTATGCACAGAGACATTCCGGTGGGTGGGTGGAGCCTCCCACCACCACCTCTACCGGTTCGCCTGATCTGCGGCGAACCGGTAGCAACCCACCACTGGTCCAATCCACTGCTCATGTAGGAAATCCAGTGGTGGGATTCAGCCGGTTCGCACCACTTCGGGAGAACCGGTTGTTAACTTTCTGAGCAGTTTGGCAAACTGATTGTTGGAAGAAATCATTAGGGCAGAGAACCGGTTGTTAAATTACTTCAGTCCCACCACTGAGGAAATCCTATACCATGAACAGTGGAAAGAACAGCAACAAAGGAGCCCTGTTGGAGCAGCGGACTAAAGTGCTACTTAAGTAGCACTTAAGTAGCACTTAGCTGCCAGCTGCCTGCAATTACTGTGAGTTCAAATCTCACCAGGCTCAAGGTTGACTCAGCCTTCCATCCTTTCGAGGTAGGTAAAATGAGGACCCGGATTGTGGGGGCAATAAGCTGACTTTGTATAAAAAAGAACACCGCTGGCGGGGGGGGGGGGGGCGAAAGCCCTACTAAGCAGGTATATACAAAAGTATGAAGGCTATTGCTTAACCCATTGTAAGCCACCCTGAGTCTCCGGAGAAGGGCGGCATATAAATCGAACCAATAAATAATAAATAAATAAACAAAGATGGTTAGAGGACTGGAGGGTAAAACATATGAAGAACAGTTGCAGGAATTGGGTATGTTTAGTTTAATGAAAAGGAGGAGTAGGGGAGACATGATAGCAGTCTTCCAATATCTCAGGGGCTGCCCCAAAGAAGAGGGAGTCAAGCTATTCTCCAAAACACCTTAGGATAAGAAGCAATGGGTGGAAACTAATCAAGGAGAGAAGCAACCTAGAACTAAAGAGAAATTTCCTGACAGTGAGAACAATTCATCAGAGGAACAACTTGCCTCCAGAAGTTGTGAATGCTCCAGCATTGCAAGTTTTTTAGAAGAGGTTGGATAACCATTTGTCTGAAGTGGTGTTGAGTTTCCGGCCTAAGCAGGGAGTTGGACTAGAAGACCTCCAAGGTCCCTTCCACCTGTGTTATTCTATTCTATTTGAGACAAATGGATCTCCAATTTCTTATAAACCTCCAGTGATGGAGTACCCACAAGTTCTGGAGGCAAGTTTATTTTATTTATTTATTATTTTATTAGTCATATTTCTATGCCGCCCACTCTCCGAGGACTCTCCGAGGACAACAATCGACAGTATACTAAATAGCATATTGCCCACAACAATCTGGGTCCTCATTTTACCCACCTCGGAAGGATGGAAGGCTGAGTCAACCTTGAGCCGGTGAGATTTGATCTGCTGATCTACTGAACTAGCAGTCAGCTGAAGTAGCTGCAGTACTGCACTCTAACCACTGCGCCAGTTGTTCCACTGGTTTATTGTTCTCACTGTCAGGAAATTTCTCTTTAGTTCTAGGTTGCTTCTCTCCTTGATTAGTTTCCACCCATTGCTTCTTGTCCTGCTTTTAGGTGCTTTGGAGAATAGCTGGACTCCCTCTTCTTTGTGGCAGCCCCTCAAATATTGGAACACTGCTATCATATCACCCCTAGTTCTTCTTTTCATACCCATTTCTTGCAACTGTCCTTCATATGTTTACCCGGATGATCAATCTAAAACATTAAGAAGTATAAAATAAAAAGAAACTATATAGCAGAGGTGAAATACAGCAGGTTCTGAAGAACCTGTAGCGGAAATTTTGAGCAGTTCAGAGAACCAGCAAATACCACCTCTGGCTGGCCCCAGAGTGGGGTGGGAATGGAGATTTTGCAATATCCTTCCCCTAGGAGTGGGGAGGGACTGAGGATTTTGCAATATCTTTCCCCTGCCCTGCCCACCAAGCCACACCCACAGAACCAGTAGTAAAAAAAAAAAAATGGATTTCACCACTGCTATATAGCTCCTACATTTTATTAGTGAAAATAATACATCCTCAATTTATGATATGATTTCAGTTTATACATGGATTCGAAAAATTGGGAAGCTTACAGGAGCAAGCTAAAGTCCTATTTCCCATAGAAATATTTGGTAACTAAGATTAATTAGACTTCTTCATTTTTCCATAACTTCTTTGTGAAAAATAAGGAATTTCTGTCAGCAAACATCTAAGCAGGTTACATATGTAATTTTGCCACTTCTCACTAAAAAAAACAACAATAACAACCTCTTGCTTCAAACTGTTAAGAGACAGTGATTTTAATAACAGGACTTCAACAGCAATATTTTGAAAGGAAAGTTCATTTTTGGTGCAGGTTGACATTTCAAAACAGAAAGAAACAGATTGTGTACAAGCCTTCTCTATAGCTTAATGCTTCCGGTGAATAGTTTTTGGGTTTTCTTTTTTCTTCTGGAAAATCTTTTCACGCTGGAGTGAAGGGGCTGCGTGGAAATGACCCATGAGGTGTGACAAGGAACAAAATGGTCCCAAATGAATGTATTATATGCTATGAAATGGTAGATAGTTTTGTGTACAAAAATCCACACTGCCCAGTTTCTGCTTATTGAATCTAGCAGCCGTGGATAAACCAGTCCTAAATTCATCTGAGTTTCTTCTGAAACTTGAGGACAATCCTTTCTTTCTTTCTTTCTTTCTTTCTTTCTTTCTTTCTTTCTTTCTTTCTTTCTTTCTTTCTTTCTTTCTTTCTTTCTTTCTTTCTTCCTTCCTTCCTTCCTTCCTTCCTTCCTTCCTTCCTATTATGTCTCTTTCTTTCTTTCTTTCTTCCTTCCTATTATGTCCCTTCCTTCCTTCCTTCCTTCCTTCCTATTATGTTTCTTTCTTTCTTTCTTTCTTTCTTTCTTTCTTTCTTTCTTTCTTTCTTTTTCTTTTCTCTATTTCTCTCCCTTTCTTTTCTTTATTTCTTTCCTTCCTTCCTTCTTTCTTTTCTCTCTTTCTCTTTCTCTCTCTCTTTTTCCTTCCTTCCTTCCTTCTTTCTCTCTCTCTCTTTCTCTCTCACTTTATTTCCTCCCTCCCTCCCTCCCTCCCTTCCTTCCTATTATGTCTCTTTCTTTCTTTCTTTCTTTCTTTCTTTCTTTCTTTCTTTCTTTCTTTCTTTTTCTTTTCTCTATTTCTCTCTCACTTTATTTCCTTCCTTCCTCCCTTCCTTCTTTTCTCATTCTCTTTCTCTCTCTCTTTTCTTTCTTTCTTTCTTTCTTTCTTTCTTCCTTCCTTCCTTCCTTCCTTCCTTCCTTCCTATTATGTCTCTTTCTTTCTTTCTTCCTTCCTTCCTATTATGTCCCTTCCTTCCTTCCTTCCTTCCTATTATGTTTCTTTCTTTCTTTCTTTCTTTCTTTCTTTCTTTCTTTCTTTCTTTCTTTCTTTTTCTTTTCTCTATTTCTCTCCCTTTCTTTTCTTTATTTCTTTCCTTCCTTCCTTCTTTCTTTTCTCTCTTTCTCTTTCTCTCTCTCTTTTTCCTTCCTTCCTTCCTTCTTTCTCTCTCTCTCTTTCTCTCTCACTTTATTTCCTTCCTCCCTCCCTCCCTCCCTTCCTTCCTATTATGTCTCTTTCTTTCTTTCTTTCTTTCTTTCTTTCTTTCTTTCTTTCTTTCTTTCTTTCTTTCTTTCTTTTTCTTTTCTCTATTTCTCTCTCACTTTATTTCCTTCCTTCCTTCCTTCCTCCCTTCCTTCTTTTCTCATTCTCTTTCTCTCTCTCTCTCTTTTCTTTCTTTCTTTCTTTCTTTCATTCTCTCTCTCTTATTATTATTCTTCTTCCTCCTCCTCCTCCTCTTCCTCCTCTTCCTCTTCCTCATCCCCTCCTCCTTCTCCACCTCACTGAACTGAAGAAGCTTCTTGGATGAGAACAAAGTGTCTTCAAGGAAAATAAAAACAAAGACGTCCACTTGCCTCTTGAAAAATCACCTTTGGGATAATCAGTCAATCAATTAGAATGGAATGCCCCCTCTCCTTTTCTTTCTTTCTTTCTTTTTTTTTTTTTTTTACTTCTCTTCCTGGAACTCAAACACAGTTGAGAATGCACCAATGCAAAAGATTCTGTTCTTAAAGGCCAGGATATCAACCCAATTAGAGTGCGGGATTAAAAGCTTCCTTTGCATCACTTGGCAGCCAAGTGGAAAATAAAGCTACAAGGAAATCTGATGCTTTCCGCCCATCACAAAGGACCCTCCCCCATTTTGAATCCCATTGTTCAAGGAAGCTTTTCAAGGAGAAATGGGGTTGGGGGGAGAGGAGGAGGAGGAGGAGGAGGAGAAGAAGCATCCTGTTGATGACTAAGGAATATCCCAAACGATGAGCAGAACAAAGGTAACCATTTATCCCAACATTTTGGTTCAGCGCTGATTAATTTTCCCAAGCATCTGCTTTCAATGTTTAATTAAACCACCCGGAGAGCCCATCTGTTTCGGCCTGATAGGAAGTTATGATCATGGAAAGGGGAATTTTTAAAAGGCTGCATACCTCATTTAACAATCATGTTATAAAATTAGTGCTCTGATCAGGAAAAAGAGAGAAAGAGAGGGGGGGAGGGAGAGAGGGAGAGAGAGAGAAGGAAGAGGATGAGCTAGCTCTGATAACAACATTAATCAATTAATTAGCTCGGCATGTCAGCCACTAAGGTTTCACTAACACTGTTTTAGGATACAAAGGGAAATTGCACTTTCCAGCGGTAATTATAGTCTCTGTACAAAAAGAAAAGAAAAAGAGAGGGAGAGAGAAAGAGAAGGAAATGCTTTATTTAAAGAAGCTGGCACAAGGATCGTTTTTACCATTACAGGTAGTCCTCGACTTTCAACAGTTCATTTAGCAACCGTTCGAAGTTACAACGGAACGGAAAAAAAGTGACCAAAATTCAGACACTTGGCAACTGGCTCACATTTATGACGGTTGCGGTGACCCCAGGCTGATGCGATCCCCCTTTTACGACTTTTTGACAAGCAAAGTCAATGGGGAAGCCAGATTCACTTAACGACCGTCTTACTCACACTGCAGTGATCCGCTTAATAACCATGGAAAGAAAGGTCTGTGGAAAAATTTCACTTAACAAATGTCTCGCTTAACAACGTAAATTTGGGGCTCCGTGGTGGTCATAGGTCAATGGCTACCTATTACTTGAATTACCTGTATTTTTACTGGGATTTATTCTCAGTAAATTCGTAATGATGGTGGTGCTATCCATTCAGTCATTTCCGACTCTTGGTGATTCTGTGGGCCAGGTCTCTCCACATCTCCTGCACTGGGTTTTTTTTTTTTTTTTTTTTTTTGAGTTTTTCTATGCTCTGGCTGGTATCAGATTTGATGGTGTATGGAAGGGGTGTCAAACTCAAGGCCCGGGGGCCGGATCTGGCCCGTAGTGCTGAGATCTGGCCCATGGGGCCACCCTAGAAATAGCAAAGGACCGGATTGCAGTGCCTCTGACAGCAAAAATGGAGCTCAGGGTTAAGGTTAGGGTTAGGGTTAGGGACTAAGTTTACGGTTACGGTTACAGTTACGGTTACGGCTAGAGTTAGGGTTAGGGTTAGGGTTAGGGTTAGAGTCTAGGATTAGGGTTAGGGTTAGGGTTAGAGTCTAGGATTAGGGTTAGGTTTAGAGGCTAGGGTTAGGGTTAGAGGCTAGGGTTAGGGTTAGAGGCTAGAGTTAGGGTTAGGGTTAGAGGCTAGGGTTAGGGTTAGGGTTAGAGGCTAGGGTTAGGGTTAGAGGCTAGGGTTAGGGTTAGGGTTAGAGGCTAGGATTAGAGCTAGAGTCTAGGGTTACAGTTAGGGTTAGGGTTAGGGTTAGGGTTAGGGGCTAGTATTACGGTTAGGGTTAGGGTTAGGGTTAGGCTCTGTTTTTGGCTGAGACATCTTCCTGCTTCCCTCTGCCAGAGAAAATGAAGCTCAGGGAGGCCCAACTCCATTGTCACTGGCAGAGGGCGGAAGGAGGCCATGTAGCTGAAAATGGAGCTCTGGAGCCCCTTTTCGCTGGAAGAGTGCTTGGGCCAGCACAGATGCCCCTGCCACGAGTGTCTTCAAGCTGGCCACACCCACCTGCCCCCCTGAAGTGAAACACAACCCTGATACGGCCCTCAATGAAATCAAGTTTGACACTCCTGGTGTACGATACCAATTGCCATTAGCAAAACTTGGTGGGATGAAACTGTAGAAAGTTAGCACCCACCCCTCTCCTAGAAGAATGAAATATTTTGAGAAATATTTTTTGAAAAGGCAGGATAAAATATTTGTCCTAAAAGAGAAATAAAAATCTTAAGGGAGACAGAAACTCAGAGCTCCAGCTCCCTGATCCCAAACAGACATTAAGATGAGGCCAGCTTTTAGAAATGTAAATTTGGTAATCTATTGCTCCCTGTAGCAAGGTCTGAACAAGGGTAGGGTTAGCCCTGAGTCACAATAGGAATTGCCGAACAAGTCCTTTCATCGCATCAGCCAAACTTCAACCAAGCTTAGCTCAGACAAACTCCTTGGATTTATACATGGCACCATGGAAGTCTGACAACAGCCACTAGAATGCATGTTCTTGCACAGGAACAGGAAGCTCAAGTGCAAAGCCCAAGAGAAGGTATAACTACACCCCACTCTCAACTCCATGTGGTCAGATGCCCAAAACCCATGTGCTTGGTGGTTCGGTCCATCATTAAACCATCTTTCCAATCAGCCTCCATGCTTCCAGTGTCTTTCTCCCAGCTTGGAACTGAACCGGATGGATATTTCTCCCAACAAAATTCACAACTGGAATGTATGGATGGCAGGAAACCAAATTTAACAAGAGAGGAGCTGGTGTTGCATCATATGTAAGAGATCTCTACCCATCTACAGAAATGCACAATTATTTGACCTTGACTAAACCTGGCTCCTGCTTAGGATTTTTATTACAAGATGCTCCGGAAACTTAATCTGTGCAGATTCGGGCATGAATTAAAATAATCTCCATCTTTCAAATGTACGCAAGGAAGGTCAGCTACTGAATTTTCTATTTCCCAGGTGTTTTGACATTGTTCTTACCTTCTCTCTTTTTTTTAAAAAAAAATGAACGGGGTTTAAAAATATATTTTAAGTATGAATTTTTTGATTTTATTTTTTATAAAACAATTGCAAATTAATGTCCAGGTGCAACAATGTTAACTGTTGCGGTATTACAGATTGGGAGAGAAGAACATCTTGCATGCAAATCCAGGGACAAATGCAGAAATTTATGGATAAAAGATGGGGGGAAAAAGAGAATGTTTATAGGTAGAAAATGAACTCCAGAAGTTTGGAATAACAAAATCCCTTTTTGTCATGTTATTTTTCACATTCTGGCTTTGTAGCGCCTGAGTATGTGTACAGGAAGAGTTCCCCTTTTCCCCTTTTGTTTTCTCTCCCAAAACACTGACACAGAAACCTATATTTAAGAAAGATTTAATTTCGCAGTGTAAAAACTGGCATTTTGTTCTGTAAATTTCTATACATATTGATGGAGATGCTATCGATCAATTTTTTTCCGCCTGCCTGGCTGAATGGAGTAGGTTAGAGGCTAAATTCTATTGCACAAACTGGAGCATATGGCAAAAACAAAGAAACTTCTACTTTGGCCTAACACGGGAGCCAAGGAGGGAGAGAGGAAAGAAGGAAAGAAGGAAAGAAAGAAAGAAGGAAAGAAAGAAAGAAAGAAAGAAAGGATGGAAGAAGGAAGGAAGGAAGGAAGGAAGGAAGGAAGGAAGGAAGGAAGGAAGGTAGGGGAAGGGGAAGAGGAAGAGGAGGGATGGATGGAGGGAAGAATAATAAGGAAGAAGAAGGGAAGGGAAAGGATGGAGGGAGGACGGAAGGAAGTAAAGAAAGAAAGGAAGAAAGAAAGGGAAGGAAGAGAAAGAGGAGGGAGGGAGGAATAATAAGGAAGAGGAAGCAAAGGAAGGACAGAAGGAGGGAAGGAAGGAAGGAAGGAAGGAAGGAAGGAAGGAAGGAAGGAAGGACGAGGGCAGGTGGCAGGCAGGGATTCCTTCTCCTTTCTTCCTTTCTTCCTCCCATCCCCTTCCTCCCAACCTAATTCTCCTTCCTTCCTTCCTTCCTTCCTTCCTTCCTTCCTTCCTTCCTTCCTTCCTTCCTCCCTTCCCCCCTTCCCCTTCCCTTCCCCTTCCTTATTGGTGAGAGGGGCAGCATATAAATTTAGTAAATAAACATTTGCAGTGACTTGAAACAGAGGAAATACAGATAAGATAGTTATCAGCAATAGCAACAGCACATTTTTGTGTGTGTGTGTGTGTGATACGGTTTTCTGCTGAATCACACATGCGCGAAAGCCCCTTGAACTCAACAACAGGGAAAGGCCCCTCTTAAAAATGGATCCCGTTCAGAATCGAGACGTACCTTCTGTGTGAATTTTATTCTCTGCTACATTTCCCCCCCTCTCCATTATTCTTTTATCGGTCTGGTCCTTCTGTCCTTTTTTTCATATTTTTCTCCCCAAATGGCCATTCACTAGTTCAACTCCGGGGGGGCCGAGATTAAGTTTCTGTGTCCTTCTTCTTTCATGCCAAGAGAGCCGGCCAGATGTTCTTTGATCTTCCAAGGTTGGCTTGGCGTCCCTCTCCGAGCACTCATTTCCTGTAGGGTCGAGCTAGAAGGCCAGATGTGCTTTTCAGCCTAATCAGAAATAATATTTCCGTGCCGTCGCAGACAGTATTTCGGAGCAATATTTCTAGGTGCCAGAGCTGACATAATGGGAAGAACAAATTGGATTTATGGTCGCCAACAGAGACATAAAAACAGGAAGGCTGCAAAAACAGAACATGGGAAAGTTTATTCGAACTCACTTATTCTAAATTCTTCTTCATTTCTCCACATGCCTTAGCCCTCCCAACTTTTTAGCTAGGTCCATAATGGCGAACTTATGGCATGCGTGCCACAGCTGGTACACAGAGCCCTCTTTGCGGGCATGTGAGCTGTTGCCCAGCTCAACTCTACCGCAATGCATATGTGCGCCTCCTGCCATCCAGCTGATTTTTGGGATGTGTGGGGGCGGGGCGCATGTGGGAGATGTGCACGAATGTACAGGGGGTCGCGCGCATGCATGGGGGGTGGGGATCACATGTGCATGCATTGGGGGGGGTGGGGGAGCACGGTGTGTGTGTCTGTGCGGTGCACCCCCCTCACAGCCCACTTTTGGGCCTGTTGTGGCTCCATTCCCTGAGCCTGTGTCATCGGCAGGAGAGGACTCCGAGAGTGAAGGAGAGGAGTTGGCAAGGCCTCCCTCTCCAGGGCCCTCCTCTCTGGCAATGCCTTCGGTGTCCGCCGAAGGGCAAGAGATAGGGCCGGGGCCAAGCACGTCCACGCAGCCACAGGTGGACAGTGATGAGGGTAATGAGTCTTGGCTGGATCCACGCCAGCGTCGCAGAGATAAGCGCGCACAACAGAAGAAAAGGTGTGCCAGAAATTAGGCTGAGTCACTGGACCACACCCCACAGAGTATAAAAGGGGGTGAGGTGGCCATTCAGACTCTGTGACGGACAAAACTAACTACTATAGAGTCACATTGCATCTTTGGAAACAACATTATTGGCCTTGGATTTATTTTACGAACTGGACAATTCTTGACTGTGGATATTTTGTTTATTGAGTAAAAGTTCTTGGCAAGCAGCTACTGGGTTGCTGCCAAGCGTCTTATCGGAAGAATTGGTTGTCTGCCAGTTTATTTAACTCCTGGCTGTCTGTTTGTGTGCGTGTGTGAGACGGGGACAGAACAGGGCCCAGGAGGCTGTAGAGAGGCCTGCTAGGCCAAAAATAGGAGGCTGGGATGTCGTGCATGCTTGGCGGGGTGTGGGGAGCGGGGGGGGGGTCGCATGCGCAAGCACGTGGGGCGAGGTGAATGGGTTGTGTGTGCAAGCATGCAGAGAGGAGGTGAATTGCATTATGGGCACTTTCGGCACACAACGAGAAAAAGGTTAGCCATCACTGAGCTAGGTTGATATTATAGTATTCATAGTATTTTATTTATATCATTGTAAATTATATAGCTTCATCTCTTAACATTGGAAGCCGCCCAGGGTTACCATGCGGCAAAGATGGGCAGCTAATCCATTTTTACAAATACAGCTGGTCCTTGACTTACAACAGTTCATTTAGTGGCCATTCGAAGTTACAACAGTACTGAAAAAAAGTGACTTATGACCATTGCAGCATCCCCACGGTCATGTCACGTGATCAAAATTCGGTTGCTTGGCACAACTGGTTCATATTTATGACCATCACAGTGTCCCGGATGTCAACTCGCAAAGCATCCCTGGCCTGCTCTCAAGTTGCCATAGGCTGGGGGGGATGGGAAACCAGCAAAACGAAATGGCATCCAAAGACTGATGCACATTCCAGACTTATCTCTCTCAAGGCTGTATCCCAGGGTTACCCACAGCTACCAGAGGGGAATGACCTCTACAACCTGTGAAATGGCTCCGTTGTGGTCACATGATTCTCTTTTGTGACCTTTTTGTGATCATTGATTTTTGTGAGCAAAATCAATGGAGAAGCCAGATTCACTTAACAGCTGCAGTGGCCAGAAAGGTCGTAAAAATTGGCCAAAATTCATTTAACAACTGCGATGGAAATTCTGGGCTCCCTTCCCGGTCATAAGTCAAGGACTACCTGTAAATAAAGAAAAAGAATAAATTCCAATAAAGACTAATCTATAGTAGTAATGCTTGGCCCATCCTGATCCTAGGGAAAATAGAGTGAGGGGCTGTGACAAAGGCATTTTATTTTTTTAAAAAAATGGAACCACGTGGTTCATTCTGATTTATTTTATTTATTTATTTTATTTATTTTATTTTTACGATTGTGTAAGAACTTAGTGTTCTTCGATGGGGTTTATGCATATTCTGCATATTTTGCTAATAATGTTAAATATTCATGTATAGGAATTTACTGACCTGTGCAAATGAGGCCACTTGGTTCCCCCATGTGTAAATTTAAGTGGCCTTAAGAACACGCTCAGATTGAACTTCTGAAATTCCATTATGCAAATCCCTGTCAGGCACAAGCAACCAGAACAGCTCCGAGAATGGGTCCAATAAGTTTCTTTATTGCTGATCACTTATATTACAAGAATTTCCCCAAACTGTCTGCCTCCCCTTGGGAAATGGGAGATAAGAGCAGTGGTGGCCCAGTGGTTAGAATGCAGTATTGCAGCCTAATTCTGCCGACTGCCAGCAGTTCGATCCTGACCTGCTCAAGGTCGACTCATCCTTCCATCCTTCCGAGGTGGGTAAAATGAGGACCCAAAATGTTGGGGGCAATAGGCTGACTCTGTAAACCGCTTAGAGAGGACTATAAAACACTGTGAAGTGATGTATAAGTCTAAGTGCTATTGCTATTTTTATGATGACAATATCCAAACATGTCAATTGCACACTCGGCCATCCTTCCACAGAGACCTATGGATTTTGGGTTCTTCTGCGTGCAAAATCTTATCACGAATGCTTCTCTAAGTCATGGCTCCTTCATTTGAAAATAAGGAGGTGCCTTACCAAGTCAATTCTGATTGATCTGCTCTATCATCCATACTAGGGTAAATGCTAAAGACATTTCAGAAGAGTGTCACAGAATGGAGGCCTTTGAACTCAGGTGCTGGAGAAGACTCCTGCGAGTCCCTTGGACTACAAGGCCATCCAACCGGTCAGTCCTAGAGGAGATCAACCCTAACTGCTCTTCAGAAGACCAGATCCTGAAGAGAAAACTCAAATACTTTGGCCACCTAATGAGAAGGAAGGACTCACTGGAGAAGATGCTAGGAATGATTGAGGGCAAAAGAAGAAGGGGACGACAGAGAACGAGGTGGCTGGATGGAGTCACTGAAGCAGTCGGCGTGAGCTTAAATGGTCTCCTGGGGATGGTAGAGGACAGGAAGGCCTGGAGGAACGTTGTCCATGGGGGTCACAATGGGTCGGACAGGACTTTGCAGCTAATAATAACAGAATGTCCTTGGTCTATCAAGGGTGGGGCAGTGACTTAATGAAATGTAATGATTGCCCGTTCCGTAATTCTTCTTGTTGTGTTCAGTCTCTACGTCATGTCTGTCTCTTTGCAACCCCATGGACCACAGCACACCAGGCCCATTATCCTCCAGTCAAAGTTTGCCCAAATTCATGTTCATTGTGTTGATGATACTACCTAATCATCTCATCCTCTGCTTTCCCCTTCTTTTTGCCATCTTACTTTCTCAACATCAGGGTCTTTTCCAAGGACTCCTCTCTTCATATTAGGTGGCCAAAGCAAGGTGAAATGCTACTGGTTCAGTCCGGTTCGCCCACAGCAGTAATAAAAAAGGCTACCGGTTCGCCGAACCAATAGTAAAAAAAGTTTTTTAAAAAAGTTCCAACGAGTGATGCGCGATCATTGGAACTTTTTTTTTTCTTTTTTAAGATTTTTTTACTAACGGTTCTCTGGAAACGGTAGTTAAAAATGCTTTAAAAAATAATAAAAAATGTTCCATCGACCACGCACCGCTCAGCTGATCATCGGAACTTTTTCTTTCTTTCTTTCTTTTTTTTTTTTAACTTTTTAAGCATTTTTTAACTACCAGTTCTCCGGAACCAGTTGTAAAAAATTCTTTTAAAAAGTTTAAAAAAAAAAAAGGCTCCGATGATCCCAGCTGTGGTGCGTGATCATTAGATCCTTTTTTTTAACCTTTTAAAGTATTTTTTACTACCTATTCGCCCGAATAGGTAGTTAAAAAATGCATTTAAAAGGTAAAAAAAGGCTCCGACGATCACGCGCCACAGCTGATTACACACCCCTGTGCACTGTTCTACTTACCTTCCTTCCCATTCCTTGTTTTGGTCCGGTTTGGCCGAGCCGGTAGTGGTGATGATATGACGTCCCCGAACCGGTTTCCCCCCCCCCGCCCTGCCACCCCCCCCACCCATGTTATTCTTACCTTTTATTTGGTCCCACCTCCAATCTATGGCTGCCTCCTGAGTCCCAGCTGATGACTAGAGGGAAAAAAACTGTTTAAACTCTTGCCGCGGGGCTTCAAAGGGCTGATCAGTGTTAAAAGCAAACAAATGAGTCGGATCGTAAGTGCGAGGACTGGTCGTAAGTGCGAGGACCTTCCAGAAATGACTCTGACCAGCTAGCCATGCCCACCTAGTCACATGACCTCCAAGCCACACCCACGCCCACAGAACTGGTAGTAAAATAATTTAGAACCCACCCCTGGTTTTCACCACTGGGCCAAATTATCTGTCCTTTGTCATTAAGTGCCCTTTCAAAGAACAGAATGTCTACCATTCCAACTTGGTCAATTAGAAAAGAAAGTCTCCTAGGCCATGATTAGCCAAAAGTATACTTTTACTAAAATCAAAGTGGTTACAGAAGAGGGCAAAACCAGATCTGAGATTTTCATGCACAAGCATGCAATTAACTTCCCCTTGTTGCCAGCCAACTCTCTGATTATCAGTCAATGTCCAATTAGGTGTTAACAAATTGTCCTTATCTTCTCATACTTGCTAGTTCCACCTTCTTTTAGTGTGACCTTCAGGTGGCTGGTGCTTCCCAAGGGATGGTTTGGCTTGGTTTCAATTCCTCCTGCTTCCCTCCCTGAATCCTTCCCCTCCCTGCTCCTCCCCACATTACTGGTGTCAGGCTGTCAGCTTGTGATTTTTTTTTTTTAAATTTGATTTATATGCCACCCTTCTCCGGAGACTCAGAGCGGCTTACAATGCGTTAAGCAATAGCCTTCATACTTTTGTATATTTATACAAAGTCAGCTTATTGCCCCCACAAACTGGGTCCTCATTTAACCTACCTTAGAAAGGATGGAAGGCTGAGTCAACCTTGAGCCTGGGGAGATTTGAACCTGCAGTAATTGCAGGCAGCTGTGTTAATAACAGGGTGCTTTAGACCACTGTACTACCAAGGCAATGGGTAGCTTAGCAAAAGGACAGCCATGATTCAGGGTTAATTTCCTTCAGGATTGACTGGTTTGTTCTCCACACAGTCCAAGGGACTCTCAATAGTCTTCTCCAACACCACAACTCCAACAACATCAATGATTTGGTGTTCAGCCTTCCTTATGGTCCAACTCTCACAGCCATACGTTACTAGTGGAAAAAACCATAGCGTTGGCTATATAGACACCTTTGTTCTCTGCTTTTTAATATGCTGTCTAGGTTGGCCATCATTTTCTTCCCAAGGAGGAAGCATCTTTTAATTTAGAATAGAATAGAAGGGAAGGGGAGGGAAGGGAAGGGAAGGGGAGGGGAGAGGATAGGAGAGGAGGAGAGGAGAGGAGAGGAGAGGAGAGGAGAGGAGAGGAGAGGAGAGGAGAGGAGAGGAGAGGAGGATGGGAGGGGAGGGGAGGGGAGGGGAGGGGAGGGGAGAGGAGGATAGGATAGGATAGGATAGGATAGGATAGGATAGGATAGGATAGGATAGGATAGGATAGGATAGGATAGGATAGGATATGATAGGAGAAGAGAAGAGAAGAGAAGAGAAGAGAAGAGAAGAGAAGAGAAGAGAAGAGAAGAGAAGAGAAGAGAAGAGAAGAGAAGAGAAAATATAGAATGGAATGGAATGGAACAGAGCAGAAATCGGAATGGAATAGAAAATAGAAAATAATAGAAAATAGAAAATAATAGAAAACAGAACATAGAAAACATAGAAAATAGGAAATAATAGAAAATAGGAAATAATAGAAAATAGAAAATATAGAAAATAGGAAATAATAGAAAATAGAATAGAATAGAATAACAGCATTGTAAGGGACCTTGGAGGTCTTCTAGTCCAACCCCCTGCTTAGGCAGGAAACCCTATACTATTTCAGACAAATGGTTATCCAATCTCGTCTTAAAAACTTCCACTGTTGGAGCATTCACAACTTCTGAAGGCAAGTTGTTCCACTCCAGAAGGTACGAATGCTTCAACACTGGAAGTTTTTAAGAAGAGATTGGATAACCATTTGTCTGAAATTTCATGGCTGCAGTCACCATCTGGAGCAATCTTGGAGCCCAAGAAAATAAAATCTGTCACTGCTTCCATTTCTTCCCCTTCTATTTGCCAGGAAGTGATGGGACCAGATGCTATGAACTTAGGTTGTTGGTTTTTTTTTTAATGTTGAGTTTCAAACCAATTTGTAACTCTATGTAGATACAAAGAGAAGCAATTCAAAGTTTTTTGGGAGCTGTCCTGTACGGTACAAATAACTTCTGGGTTGTATTTGATTGGATAATTCTCAAAGGCAGATAGGTAGATAGATAGATAGAATTCTTTATTGGCCAAGTGTGATTGGACACACAAGGAATTTGTCTTTGGTGCATAAGCTCTCAGTGTACATAAAAAGACAAGATACATTCATCAAGAATCATAAGGTACAACACTTAATGATAGTCATAGGGTACAAATAAGCAATCAAATCACACTAGGAAACAATCAATATAAATCGTAAGGATACCATCAACAAAGTTACAGTTATACAGTCATAAGTGGGAGGAGATGGGTGATGGGAACGATGAGAAGATTAATAGCAGAAGTGAGTTTCAGCAGGTTCTGACCAGTTTTGGAGAACCGGTAGCAGAAATTTTGAGTAGTTCGGAGAACCGGTAGTAAAAATTCTGACTTGCCCCATCCCCATCTATTGTCTGCCTCCCAAGTCCCAGCTGATAGGGAGGAACCGGGGATTTTGTAGTAACCTTCCCCTGGAGTGGGGTGGGAATGGAGATTTTACAGTATCCTTCCCCTGGAGTGGGGTGGGAATGGGGATTTTGCAGTATCCTTCCCCTGGAGTGGGGTGGGAATGGGGATTTTACAGTATCCTTCCCCTGGAGTGGGGTGGGAATGGGGATTTTGCAGTATCCTTGCCCTGGAGTGGGGTGGGAATGGAGATTTTACAGTATCCTTTCTTTGCCATGCCCACCAAGCCATGCCACGCACACCAAGCCATACCCACAGAACCGGTAGTAAAAAATTTTGAAACCCACCACTGATTAATAGTAATGCAGACTTAGTATATATAGTTTGACAGTGTTGAGGGAATTATTTGTTTAGCAGAGTGATGGCAGTCGGGAAAAAACTGTCCTTGTGTCTAGTTGTTCTGGTGTGCAATGCTCTCTATAGCATCGTTTTGAGGGCAGGAGTTGAAACAGTTTATGTCCAGGATGCGAGGGGTCTGTAGATATTTTCACAGTCCTCTTTTTGACTCGTGCACTATACAGGTCCTCCATGGAAGGCAGGTTGGTAGCAATTGTTTTTTCTGCAGTTCTAATTATCCTTGGAAGTCTGGATCTGTCTTGTTGGGTTGCAGAACCAAACCAGATAGTTATAGAGGTGCAGATGACAGACTCATGAATGAGAGTACAAAATTGCTTTAAACTTCTCCGAGACGGCAACATTTAAATTCAACTGCACGCTATCCATTGCACGTCAATTAACTTGAGGCAGGTATTCCAAGAGTGTAAGATATTAAAGCCCCCAAAAGGCCAATCTAAATTGTGGAAAATATTCTGCTTAAAAACATTGCGATGTACAAACACACAACCAATTTTGGGATAAGTTGCTTCTGCCCATAAATCTAGATCCTGGGTTGTGGGTTGTTTTTTTTTTTTTTTTTTTTTTAATGAAAAAAGCATTCTTTGTAACCGTTATTATTTTGCAAGAACAGAAAGATTTATTAGACCCTTTTCAAATAGGCTATTACAAAGTTCACAGTAGTTTCACATCAATTTTGCTCCAGACAGAGATGGAAAATGTTAACGGTGATGGGGAGATGTCTACTTCATAAACTTACCAGCTATTCATTTTTTGCATGATCTGAGTTCTGCTTTGAGCTCCTGGGTGATTTATGGCATACTGCCACCAGTTCAGAAGGGAAGGGTTAAGCAGCCAACCGGCTATAGATTTTGGGTGGAAAATCAAACTTTAAGCAACTAACCAGGAACAAGATTTTCCATCCTACTTCCAGGTGAGCTTTTTAAAAGAGAGGTGTGGTGGAATGTAGCCCAGAGTCACAGGAGGAAAGGGGTCTTCCCCCTTGAGTAAAGAGATAGCACAGCATGGCATCTTTGATATACAGAAAGGGGGTGAAGACAGACCCACCCCCAGTAGTTCATGTTGTTGTTATTAGTTGCGAAGTCGTGTCTGACCCATTGTGACCCCATGGACAACGTTCCTCCAGGCCTTCCTTCTACCATCCTCTGGAGTCCATTGAAGCTCATGCCTACTGCTTCAGTGACTCCATCCAGCCACCTCGTTCTCTGCTGTCCCCTTCTTCTTTTGCCCTCAATCGTTCCCAGCATTAGGCTCTTCTCCAGGGAGTCCTTCCTTCTCATTAGGTGGCCAAAGTATTTGAGTTTCATCTTCAGGATCTGGTCTTCTGAAGAGCGGTCAGGGTTGATCTCCTCTAGGACTGACCAGTTGGATCGCCTTGCAGTCCAAGGGACTCGCAGGAGTCTCCTCCAGCACCAGAGTTCAAAGGCCTCCATTCTTTGGCACTCAGCCTTCCTTATGGTCCAACTTTCACAGCCATGCATTGCAACTGGGAAAACCATGGCCTTGACTATACGCTCTTTTGTTGGCAGGGTGATGTCTCTGCTTTTTAGTAAGCCATCTAGATTTGCCATAGTTTTCCTCATAGGGTATATCTAATAGTTATGCAGATTGTACTTTAGTATGGCAAGATTCTTATCTATAGGGGATCAGCAATAAAGAAGCTACTCTGAAGTAACTTCTTGTGATTTTCGTGGTTATTTAGTGTGGGTCCTTGGAGCTCTCTGAACTTGGTTGTTTTCTTGCAGACATTTCATTGCCTAACAAGATAATATAAGCAGGAATGGATGGACAGATGGATGGATGGATGGATGGATAGATAGATAGATAGATAGATAGATAGATAATAGATAGATAGATGATAGATAGATGGATAGATAGATAGATAATAGATAGATAGAAAGATAGATGATAGATGGATAGATAGATAGATAGATAGATAGATAGATAGATAGATGAGATAGATATGTATGTAGCAATAGAGAGAGGGAGAGAGAGAGAGGAAAAGAGAGAGGGAGAGAAAGGTGATATAGATTAGATAGAGATAGAGATAGATCAATCGATAGATAGATAGATGAGAGAGAGAGAGACAGAGATAGATAGATAGATAGATAGATAGATAGATAGATAGATAGATAGATAGATAGATGAGAGAGAGAGGGAGAGAGAGAGAGAGAGAGAGAGAGAGAGAGACAGAGACAGAGAGTGAGAGAGCGAGAGAGAGATGATATTGTGAGGTTCTAATACTCTCTGAGCTTGATTGTTGTCTTGAAGACATTTCAATACCCAACAAGATAACATCATCAGCACTGGAAGGAAATAGGGGTTGCCCTCTGTTTATATACAAGTGGCTTTCCTTGTTGAAGTTGGTGGGAGTACTCTGTGTGATTCCTTGATTAGACTGTTTACTGCTTGATTTTTTTGTCTGAACTGGAAGTTCCTTGACTGTTTTTTACTGAGAGGTTGGTTTCTTAGGCCTGTCAGGATATAATAATCAAAACTCAAGTTACTTCCCCACTCTCCTACTGTTCCTGTCTTCAAGGAAGAATTATGGTCTTCCAAACATATTAGTTACACTACCGTCAACATTTTGATACAGCGGATGGACGTCTGAGGACTTCAAAACTGTCCCACGTTCCTTCTAAGTTTCTCTTTTGCTAAGACACTCCCCCTCCCCCCAAAAAAATTTGTTTTCCTCACTTCTGTTTTCCCCCTCTTCTTTTCCCCCCACAGGTGATGTTTTCTGAAAAGCCCCGCAACAAATCTAGGAGGTCACATCCCCTCAGGGGTGGGCTTCAAAAATTTTAACAAGGAGCTCTCTGCCTGGTTGCTGGGTGGGCATGGCCATGGTGGGCGTGGCCTAGTCAGCCTCCTGCATCACGGCAGGGATGTATTTTTGCCCTCCCCGGGCTCCAGAGGCTTTTCTCAAGCCTCCGGCAGTACAAAAACAGCCTCCCCAGGCACCGGAGGCCCTCTGGAGGCCTTCCTGGACTTCTGGTAGGCACATTTTTTGCCTTCCCGAGCCTCCGCGCACACCCTGCACTTACCTGCATCCAAAACGGGCCGCGTGAGGACTCCTGGGAGGGGCGGGGTGGGGTGGGTGGGGCCAGCCAGGATTTGGGGGTTCTCCGAACTGCAGAATCTTAGCTAGAGGTTCTCCTGAACCCCTGCAAAGCCCCACGAGCCCACCCCTGCACCCCCTCTTCACCTTGTCCGTGAACAACAATACACCTTTAATTCAACAACGCAACAGACTCAGTTAAATTACAGATAAAAAGGAAACATTTCACCTTCTTAGCGTATGATTAAATGATGCCAATGTATCCAGCTCAGTCATCCTGTCCCTAGAGGTGACTTTTTCACGCCGTCTCTTTGTCACCGAGGAGCAGAATTTGAGAAACTGATTGATAACTTTGGGATCTTCCGACTTCTATAAAGTGAATTTATATACAATGTCTCTGGACATTTTTTAAGGAAATGTCTGAAGCGGTGACTCAGGTCAGAATAAAATACACAGCGTTAAAAAATATGTCCCTAAAGATTCAATTTAAAGCATGGCCTCGGGAATACCGGCAGTCCTCGACATACGACCACAATTGAGCCTCCATTGTTCACTTCAGATTGTTAACTGAAGTGGCTCCCTTTTATGACCATTCTTGCCAAAGTTGTTAAGTGAATCGCCATAGTTCTTAAGTTAGTAACACGGGTGTTCGGTGAATCTGTCTTCCCCATTGACTTTGCTTGTCAGAAAGTTGCAAATGTCATAAGTGTGAGTCAGCTGCCAAGTGTCTGAATTTTGATCACATGACATCGGGGAGGCTGCAACGGTTGTAAGCAGTGGTGGGATTCAGCCGATTCGCACCACTTCGGGAGAACCGGTTGTTAACTTTCTGAGCAGTTTGGTGAACTGGTTGTTGGAAGAAATCATTAAGGCAGAGAACCAGTCATTAAGTTATTTGAATCCCACCACTGGTTGTAAGTGTGAAAAATGGTCATAAGTCACTTTTTCCAATGCTGTTGTAACTTCGAACGGTCACTAAATGAATGGTTCTAAATTGAGGACTGCCTGTAATGCAGTCTTAATGAACCTGAAATCCAAGATTATTGCAGAAAGATCATTAAAGGAAGCGCATCAGAAGGCCAATTTTTCCCTAAATGTTCTTTATTTTATTTTTTTTTTTAATTTGATTTATATGCCGCCCTTCTCCGGAGACTCAGGGCGGCTTACAATGCGTTAAGCAATAGCCTTCATACTTTTGTATATTTATACAAAGTCAGCTTATTGCCCCCACAATCTGGGTCCTCATTTCACCTACCTTAGAAAGGATGGAAGGCTGAGTCAACCTTGAGCCTGGGGAGATTCGAACCTGCAGTAATTGCAGGCAGCTGGTCTTAATAACAGGGTGCATTAAACCACTGTACTACCAAGGCTCCTATTGTTTGGCTTAGTTCATCTTTCAAGCTTAGCATACACTGATCCGTTCCCTGATTCTTTCTTTAGCCTTATGCTGACCTGATATTAGCAAAAACTCAAGGAATCAGCCATAAGTACACAGTTTTAATTATGACTTTATCCCCTGTTTGGATTGCTTATCTAAAATGTCTCTTTTGACCAGTCCTGCCTCCAATCTCAACACTTCATTCATCGCCCATCAGAGTAAGAAAAGGAATTCTTAGACAGCCTAACTGAATGTTTCCACATTGGAGCAACTAAGATCTATAGACTAGACTAGACTAGACTAGACTAGACTAGACTAGACTAGACTAGACTAGACTAGACTAGACTAGGAGTAGAGTAGAGTAGAGTAGAGTAGAGTAGAGTAGAGTAGAGTAGAGTAGAATAGAGTAGAGTAGAGTAGAGTAGAGTAGAGTTAGTAGAAGAATAGAAGGGAGTGGAGTGGAGTGGAGTGGAGTGGAGTGGAATGGAATGGAATGGAATAGAATAGAATAGAATAGAATAGAATAGAATAGAATAGAATAGAATAGAATAGAATAGAATAACAGAGTTGGGAGGGACCTTGAAGATGTGGTTCATGGTCCTAAATGCCACCGAATTCGTGTGTAGGCTTCTTTAGAGCAGGCAAACTCATCTCCAAAAGCATATGGCATCCACTTTTCTTTTTCATATACCTCTCCAGTAAATACTGAGAGAGAGAGAGAGAAGTACAGAAGTGCAGTGAATAAAAGGTGAAAGTAGAGAAAAAATAATCAGGTGTCACGTTCAACTCTGTCTCCCAAATGGTTTTCCTTTTTAACGCACTTCAGCAACTGTAACACCATCCATGGTGGCGAATGAGGGGAGTTGAGGACCATTGAACACTCTTAATTTCCCCAATGCTTTCAAATTATGGTAGCATCTGTTCTAAATAACTTTCCACATATCAGGAGTGGAAAGCAGGTAATTAGCTATCCCTGTTCCTTCCAGGCAGAGTAGTGCCTCTTCATTTAAATCTTTGTTATGGATGGACAGTCTGGATCCCATGGTAGATTCAGAAGATTTGCAGACAAAATGAAGAGGCGGAAAAGGAAGAAGGATCAGAAAATAAGAGAGTTGGAAGGGACCTTGGAGATCTTCTAATCCAATCCCCTGCTCAAGCATTTCAGATAAATACTATTCAGACAAATGGTTGGCCAATCTCTTCTTGAAGACCTCCAATGATGGACCACACAGAACTTCTGAAGGGAAGCCATTCCACTGGTTAATTGTTCTCACTGTCAGGAAATTTCTACTTAGTTCTCCTTGATGAAGGTTCTCCTTGATGAATTTCCATCTGTAGCTTCTTGTCATCCCTTCAGGGGCATGATCATGAAAAAGCCTAGCTCAATTTTGGTCTACCCATCAAATTTCATTTTGGGACACAGCGCGAGAACCCAGGGGACCTGTATTTAGAACTAAGTGGATTCCACATCTATCCGCTTCATGGAATACAGCCGGATGAAGAGGTATCACCAGATGCTTGACACATTCCCCACTTTTGGCTATCAAAACACTATTAAGTTTTTCCTGACAACAGATGTGTCACAAAAATCAGGTAGACTGTCTGAAATCATGTGATGCTGTAGGAAATCTCTAACCAACTGGGGGCATTCCACATTTGTTGGGATTGATGGTCATACTTCTCTTCATTCCTGTTCACCCAACACCTAATGGTTGTGGTGATGGTGTGGGAAGAGTCTTCTGGTGATTGACCCAAAGTCAGGTAGACAGCTTCCATGCCTTAGGCAGAGCTAGAATTCAGTCTCCCAGTGATTGGTCCAAAATTACAAAGCCAGCTTTCATGCCTAAGGCAGGACTAGACTTCACTGTCTCCTGGCGATTGCTCAGTCAGCAGATGGTTTTGATGCCTAAGAAGGGACTAGAACTCACCATCTCCTGGTAATTGGCCCAAACTCACACACTTGGCTTTCATGCCTAAGGCAGGACTAGAATTCAGTCTCCCGGTAATTGGTTCAAAATTACAAAGCCAGCTTTCATGTCTAAGGCAGGACTGGACTTCACTGTCTCCTGGCGATTGGCCTAAAGTCACCCAGATGGTTTTGATGCCTAAGAAGGGACTAGAACTCACCATCTCCTGGTGATTGGCCCAAACTCACCCAGTTGGCTTTGATGCCTAAGGCAGGACTAGAACTCACTATCTCCTAGTGATTGGCCCAAACTCACCCAGTTGGCTTTCATGCCTAAAACAGGACTAGAACTCACCAATTCCTGGGGATTGGCCCAACGTCACCCAGCCAAATTTCATGCCTACAGTGGGACTAGAACTCACAGCTCCTGGTTTCTACATCAGCACCTTAACCACTCAATAAGGCATGTCCAACAACAACAACAACAACATCAACATGAATTGTGTGCGACAGGTGTGGTTTCAATTCCAGTCCATACATCTTTTCTGTACCTCGACTACCTGACGATACATCATGTGTGCTAAATTGCATCTATTTGCTTATTTGGACCGGTGCCTTCCACCTGCAGAATATCAATGGGTCCCGGATCAATGGCTGTTCCAGCGATCCTGGCAGCCAACCATCTTTTCCGAACTGTGCAAATGAGAAAGACTCAGGTGTGAATTGGGCTGTTCCAAATCGAAGCTGTGCTGAATGACTCTTTGCAACGTGCAGTTCAATCCAGCCGCCGTTCTCAGCAGCGCAGGGAATTACAGTCACTCAGAAAACATCACTTGCACATCTACAGAGCCCACTAGGGAATTTGTCTGTTCTCAAGACCACAATGCCCTTTTTTGCTGCTAAAATAAAATGGTCTGCAATTCGGTGCCTTACCAGTTAACCCGAGAGCTAGTGATTTTCTGTCAGTTCGCATCCATCAGATGCTGATGAGACACGAATGGATGGCTGTGTTTTGTTGGCGTTTGCTCTCCGGTGTAACGTAGAACATTGAAATGGTTTTCTAGCATGCAAGTGGCATTCTCTTAATTTTCTTTTGTTCCTCTTCAAAGAAGAAGGGAGGGAGGGAAGGAGGGAGGGAGGGAGAGAGAGAGAGAGAGAGAGAGAGAGATGGAGAGATTCTTTAATATTTATTTAGGGATCCTAATACAATGGCATGCCCGTGGTTTAGGAAAATTGAATATCTCGGGCAGATTTGCATTTAATGAGAACGAAAAAAAATTGCCTGAACAAGTTTTGCCTGACACTCATTGGGTAGCAATGTATTCGCTGGAAAGGAAAGCTGTGGCAAAATCAGAAATTGCCTTGAGATTCTTTCTTATGTACTTTTCTATGGCCTGTACAGGGAATATGATGGACAACAGGGTTTGATATAAGGAATTTTTTCCAAAGGTCAGAATTTTTGACGAATAAATAAATAAATAAATACCAAACTCGGTAATAAGGACAACAACAGAAATTGACTAGAAGAACTTGGAACAACAGAACTAACAGAACCCAACAGAAATTGACAACAGAAATAACAGAAATTGACTAGAAGACCTTGGAACAACAGAACTAACAGAACACGACAGAAACTGACAACAGAAATAACAGAAATTGACTAAAACACCTTGGAACAACAGAACTAAAAGAACATGACAGAAATTGACAACAGAAATAACAGAAATTGACTAAAACACCTTGGAACAACAGAACTAACAGAACACAACAGAAATTGACAACAGAAATAACAGAAATTGACTAGAAGACCTTGGAGGTCTTCTAGTCCAACCTCCTGCTCAGGCTGGAAACCCTACACCATGGGTGTCAAACTTGCCACGTCACGTTGCCATCATGCAATGTTTCATGCCATTTTTCCTATTCGCAGAACTGGGGTGGATGTAGCCTGTGTGTGATGCATCTGACCACGGGCTGCCAGTTGGATACATCATTGCAGACAAATGGCTGTCCAAACTCTTCTTGAAAACTTCCAGTGTTGGAGCATTCACAACTTCTGGAGGAAGTCATTCCACTGATTAATTGTTCTCAGTGTCAGGAAATTTCTCCTTAGTTCTAGGTTGATTTTCTCCTTGATTAGTTTCTATCCATTGCTTCTTGTCCTGCCTTCAGGGGCTTTGAAGACTAGGTTGACCTCCCTCTTCTCTGTGGCAGCCCCTGAGATATTGCTATCGTGTCACCACTAGTCCTTCTTATCATCAAACTAGACATACCCAATTCCAATAAAGGAGGACATTTGTAGCTCAGGGTTGACATGAGGGGTCCTCGGTGCTCTCTGAGCTTGTTTGTTTTCTTGCAGTAGTTTCATGACCCAACTAGGGAACATCATCAGTGCTAGTCATAAAGTAAACATAGTTTGGGTAATGAAATATCTGCAAGAAAACAAGCAAGCTCAGAGAGCACCAACCATCTCCAATACCCAATTTCTGCCATCATTACTTATATGTTTTAGCATCCAATTCCCTAATCATTTTTGTTGCTTTTCTCTGATTTCTTTCTAGAGTCTCAACATATTTTTTACATCATGGAAACCAAAACAACTTCCTAGTAGTTTGTCCAAAAATGTGCTTTTCAAAAAAGGAACTGGACTTTCTTGATATTTTTTTTCCTTGAAAACATTTCACTTCTCATCCAAGAAGCTTCTTCAGCTCAAGATGAGTTGGCCATGGTGAGTTGGCTCTGGTGAATTGGCTGTGGTGAATTGTCCGTGGCAAATTGGCCATGGTGAATTGTCCATGGTGAGTTGGCCAAGCAAGTTGACAATGGTGAGTTGGCCATGTTGAGTTGGCTGTAGTGAATTCTCCATGATGAGTTGGCCATGGTGAATTGGCCATGGTGAATTGGCCATGGTGTGTTGGCCAAGCAAGTTGGCCATGTTGAGTTGGCTGTAGTGAATTCTCCATGGTGAGTTGGCCATGGTGTGTTGGCCAAGCAAGTTGGCCATGGTGAGTTGGCCATGTTGAGTTGGCTGTAGTGAATTCTCCATGGTGAGTTGGCCATGGTGAATTGGCCATGGTGAATTGGCCATGGTGAATTGGCCATGGTGTGTTGGCCAAGCAAGTTGGCCATGTTGAGTTGGCTGTAGTGAATTGTCCATGGTGAATTGGCCATGGTGAATTGGCCATGGTGTGTTGGCCAAGCAAGTTGGCCTTGTTGAGTTGGCTGTAGTGAATTGTCCATGGTGAGTTGGCCATGGTGTGTTGGCCAAGCAAGTTGGCCATGGTGAATTGGCCATGGTGAATTGGCCATGGTGTGTTGGCCAAGCAAGTTGGCCATGTTGAGTTGGCTGTAGTGAATTGTCCATGGTGAGTTGGCCATGGTGTGTTGGCCAGGCAAGTTGGCCATGGTGAGTTGGCCATGTTGAGTTGGCTGTAGTGAATTGTCCATGGTGAGTTGGCCATAGTGAATTGGCCATGGTGAATTGGCCATGGTGTGTTGGCCAAGAAAGTTGGCCATGTTGAGTTGGCTGTAGTGAATTGTCCATGGTGAGTTGGCCATGGTGTGTTGGCCAAGCAAGTTGGCCATGGTGAGTTGGCCATGGTGAGTTGGCTGTAGTGAATTGTCCATGGTGAGTTGGCCATGGTGAATTGGCCATGGTGAATTGGCCATGGTGTGTTGGCCAAACAAGTTGGCCATGTTGAGTTGGCTGTAGTGAATTGTCCATGGTGAGTTGGCCATGGTGAGCTGGCCATGGTGAATTGGCCATGGTATGTTGGCCAAACAAGTTGGCCATGTTGAGTTGGCTGTAGTGAATTGTCCATGGTGAGTTGGCCATGGTGAGCTGGCCATGTTGAGTTGGCTGTAGTGAATTGTCCATGGTGAGTTGGCCATGGTGTGTTGGCCAAGCAAGTTGGCCATGGTGAGTTGGCCATGTTGAGTTGGCTGTAGTGAGTTGTCCATGGTGAGTTGGCCATGGTGTGTTGGCCAAGCAAGTTGGCCATGGTGAGTTGGCCATGGTGAGTTGGCTGTAGTGAATTGTCCATGGTGAGTTGGCCATGGTGTGTTGGCCAAGCAAGTTGGCCATGGTGAGTTGGCCATGGTGAATTGGCCATGGTGAATTGGCCAAGCAAGTTGGCCATGTTGAGTTGGCTGTAGTGAATTGTCCATGGTGAGTTGGCCATGGTGTGTTGGCCAAGCAAGTTGGCCATGGTGAGTTGGCCATGGTGAATTGGCCATGGTGAATTGGCCAAGCAAGTTGGCCATGTTGAGTTGGCTGTAGTGAATTGTCCATGGTGAGTTGGCCATGGTGTGTTGGCCAAGCAAGTTGGCCATGATGAGTTGGCCATGTTGAGTTGGCTGTAGTGAATTGTCCACGGTGAATTGGCCATGGTGAATTGGCCATAGTGTGTTGGCCAAGCAAGTTGGCCATGTTGAGTTGGCTGTAGTGAATTGTCCATGGTGTGTTGGCCAAGCAAGTTGGCCATGGTGAGTTGGCCATGGTGAATTGGCTGTAGTGAATTGTCCATGGTGAGTTGGCCATGGTGTGTTGGCCAAGCAAATTGTCCATGGTGAGTTGGCCACGACAAGTTGTCCCATTCCATCTCCCTACCTTTATTTTTAAGGGATGACCTGAGTACTAATGTTTTGAGAGGAGAAAAACTGGAAGAGAAGGATGGAAACATCCCTCTCTTCACCATTTCCAAACCGTGCATCATTTTCTACACCTCTGCTTCATTTATTTATTTATATTATTAAATTTATTCCTTATCCCCTTTTCACTTTGTACTAAAATGCTCCCGGGCTGGCAGCAGCTTATAGGAAAAAAAAAAATCACATCCAGAAGTTATTTCCTGCAAGTCCTTACAAAATCATCCATGTCTCATGCTGTGAAGATCTGTGAGTACACCCAACTGGCATTTCCATCTCATCTCCAATTGCGTGGCATGTTTTTATTCCTTCTTTAGATAAAAATGAAATTTTGAAGGAAGGAAAGAAGCATATTCTTTTACCTAGACAACAACAACAACAACAACAATAACAACAACAACAACAACAACAACAACAACAACAACAACAAGAAGGAGGTAAAAATGTAACGGGGCACCCCTATTTTTACTCTCACAAAACAAGCCTTCTCAGGATTGACCTTTCCATTTTTTAAAGGAAAAATATCAATACTGCACTTTTAATTAACAGCACCTTGTGATTCCCCACTCCCTTTCCGGCTTGATAAAATCAAGGAGAAAGGAAAATCTATAATGCTGGAAGGGATTTCAAAACAAAACAACCAGGATTTGCAAATTCACTTCACTGCAATTCCTCCAAACTTGCCCAATCAAGAGAATGTAGACCATTCTCCATTGGTCAACACAGAGATGGGGAGGAGTGGGGGGAAAGTTAGTTTTTGCATGATTGTGTATCCATGTCTATGTGGGTGGATTCGTATCTATCTGTATTATTCA